>BJCM01212714.1:0-10001 GCA_018326385.1 Flaveria bidentis
TATATATATATATATATATATATAGTATACATATATATAGATAATATATATATGTATAATATGTATAATATATATATATATATAACACCATAAATCCAAAAGGAAATATCAAAAATAATAATTACGGAATATTCTCTACGCTAATTAACAATATTTGACAACAAACAGCTTCAAACAATAGTTTTGATTATTAGTGGTATGTACTGGTAGTCCGTGATAACCTCTTATCAACAACACTTCGTTTTTGGACTTTTGTTAGTATAACCAAACAACCATAGAGAAAACAGTTCTATAAGGTGATTCATTAACATTCGCTATTACAAAAGGAAGCAAATAGAACAGGTAAAAATACCATAAGAGATGGTTTTTAGCCCACCTTCATATGGCTTCACACCGTATGATATTTTGTCATAGGGGGCGGTTGTATAAAGGGTTGTTTTTGAACCCACCCCATTATGTACATCAAAAGAGGCAAGAATAAAACCCACCACTTATGTTTAAATGATGTAAAAAATATTTTTATTATTTAATATCCAGAAATAATTACCTATACAAATTGCTCAATCAACTAAAAATTATCACATTTCCTATCAAATGTTTCATATATTAAAGTATCATACTTTGTGTATCAAAACTTCAAAATTAATTCAATATATGACATCTAGACAAAAAACACATATATACATATACACATAGACATATATGTATACAAAATTGATTAAATATTTGCAGATTATATGCATTTAGATATTTAAGCCTAAGAACACACACCAACTACAAACTAAATTACCCAACTATAAAAAGACATGATAATTACAATGGTAACAATAATATTAACACAAATACGACGAATTATAAATGAACATATCGAAGAGTAGGAACTATTCTGGATAGGTGCTTTGAGATATCAACCGATTGACTACCCTTCAACACTTGATCAGCCATCAACACTTTTATCCCCGATCACACCTCAAATCTTCAACAAAAACAAAACCCCACATAAGAATCTTAAAAACCCAACTCACTAAAGTATGATTACATTATTTTACAACAATTTTTTAAAGCAAATCTATAAAATCAATAAAAGTTAGGTCTTGTAAATCACATCAAACAAATTAACACCTCCAATTTCAACACATCACTCGCCCCTAAAGGGGGATCTTGTGAAGAATGAGGGGGTGTGATAGAAATGAGAAGCTACTGAAGATGTGATGAAGGATATTGGGTCGTAGGGTTCGTGGTGTTTATCGTGTTTCGAGACCACCCAATTTGTACTCATTTAGATTTTGAAAAGGCTATAAGGGGCGGTCCAAAACCACCCCTAAAGATAACACAAGGGATATGTGACATCCGGTAATTTTACGTTACCAAACTCCGTTAGTTCCATTAAGTCTTGCATACACGTGTCGTAAGCACACACTAGTTGTCGTTTAACGTTAGTGACCTGATAATAATTAATAAGTTAAATTAATGATAATTTAACTGATTATGTGATTGTTGCGTTATGTTTATGTGTTTACGCGATTTAAATGTTCATTGTGGAACTTAATCGCGTAACGTGGAAACGTGTGTATTAATTCGTATGTGTTGAATTTTATAAAAATAAAATATATAATTATTATCATTAGTTTATATGTTTATATTATTAAGTTAAAAACACAAAGAGTTTAAAAGCTTAAACTTTATGAAATACAAATTATAAGGGCTAAAAGGGTAATTATGGATAATTAAGTTAATTAAAACAAAAAAACCCAACCCTAGAACCCCCATCGGCCGCGACAACCATCCCCTACCCCTCTCCACTTTGAAATCAACCAAGAACAAGCAACTTGCTGCGATTTTGGTTCGATTTCAAGCCATATAACAAGTTAGCAACATCAAATCGTGTTCCTTTGCAAGAATTAAGGTTAGTTTTGATGTTTTCGTGGGATTTTCAAGTTGGCTGAAGCCCTAGATTCGAATGGGTGATGATGATGTCGAATTATTGGTTATTTGTTGATGTTAGTATGTTAGTTATGTTGAATGTATGCTAGTTAACGTCGATTATGCAAGAAAGGTTGGATTTTGATGCATTTTTCATAGGTTACTAAGAATAGTAACTTTATTTTGCATGAAAGGGTGATTTGATCATGATTTGATGTTGTTGATGTGTTTATGATGATGATTAGGTGCTAGATTGTTGATATGAATGCTAGAAACCTTGGAACGGAAGTTGTAGTTCATAGTTTGTCAAAAGTAGAAACTTTTGATGTTGAATGTTAATGAATTGTAAAGAATTGGTGATGTAATGTGCTTGATAATGGTTCATGAGTATTAGATAATGATTTTGGTGCAAGAAATCTATGTATGATGTAGTCTAGTTCATACCTTGCCAAAAGTGGAAATTTTTGTTCATGATGATTGATGGATTATGATGATTAGGTATTGTTGATCATGTCTAGATATTGTTATGAGCTTGAAATGGTATATTTATGATGAATTCATGAATATGTTGAGTGTTTGATGTATTTGAGATGTACTTTCCCAAAGAGGAAACTTTATTTGTACAAATTCTTACATATGAGGAATTTATCATGTTTGGGACATAAGAATCATGCTAGTATGTTCATGGATGAATGTTATTGTGGTTGAATGTGTTGTTTGGATAGTATGAATGTTTAATTGGTTAATTATCTGTTTTGGCCTGTTTATGAGAATTTATAGTTATGGATCATATGAATATGGCATGCATGATTTGATCCTTGTATGATGCACTAGTTGTGTTATAGTTACACTAAGCATGCTAGTTGTTAGGTACTTGCATGAGTTGTATGATGATCAAATATGGTATGATGACCTAGGTAGAACTTGGGTTGATAATGTGATACACATGGATAATTTGTATGATACTTTTGCATGTGAAGTTGTCACACATGGTTTAAACTATATTTCAACTAATATGCCACCAACGGGTTAAACGGGTCAACTGGGTCACATGTGTGTTGTCTTTATAAAACCTTGAGTACTTTAATTGTAGAGCACTTAGGGTTTCCTTAGAATTTCTGTGTATGTGTACTTATGTACTTGTGTGTTCTAGGTAACCTCTGAAGGTTGTCTTTCCATTTGTCCTTGTCAAGTTAATCTTCAAGTATCCTTACGCGTATCAAGTGAGTTCATGCCCCACTCTTTACATAATCTCTTTTAGGGGAGATATACTGGTAATCTACAAACGCTTTATATATTTAAGTTGTGTATAATATTAATATATTGTTGTTTATCATGAAAAAGTCCTCACACTTTCGAGTTGTTAATATTGAATAGCGGGGAAACTTGGATAGTACTACTGGGTCTGACGAGCCCCACCTGTGTGACTCGAGGTCAACCGGGTGCAATTTGTCCTAAAGAATTTTGTCACGACCTGATAAGTCGTGACAGGATGCAACAACTTATCACAGTCAGCTTCAATTGAGAAATCACTATGAATTAATATTTATTGCTAATAAACTAGCTATCTGTTACAATGCACTGCTTAGATATCACAACTGTTAAATTGTTTATATTTGCACGCCAACTCTTGAACTCACCAACCGTTGTGTTGACATTTTAGTATGCTATTCTCAGGTCATTAGCTTCGCTTGCCTTTAGGAGCACTGTACGGATTCATCATGCATTCTAAGACTCTATCTTAAAGACATCTTTGTTGATTTTATTTATTAATGTTTACTCATTTGGGTTGGCACATGTTTTGTCATAGTATGCATTTATATACTTTGGGTTTCTTTACTTACAAAATGTTTCCGCATAGTTTTCAAGTTTAAACTTTGGTTGATTTTATTTAACGTTGGCATATAAAGTCGTTCTGAGTAACTATTGACTGTGATCCTGGTTTGTTCACACGCTTCGCGGTAAAACTCTGCACGTGGATTTTGAGAGTGTGACAGGATAGTTTTGTCCAATTTGTACTCATTAAAATTTGAGAAAGTTATAAAGGGTGGTCCAAAACCGCCCCTAAAGGTAACATAAGAGGTGGTCATAATACCCGCCCTAAAGGTAACATAAGGGGCGGTTTCGCCCAATTTGTACTCATTTAAATTTTGAGAAAGCTATAAGGGGAGGTCCAAAACCTCCCCTAAAGGTAACATAAGGAGTGATCATAATACCCGCCCCTAAAGGTAACATATGGAGTAGTTTCATCTAATTTGTATTTAACTAAATTTTGATAAGGCTATAAAGGACGGTTTTTTAGACCACCCACTCTCTCAAAAAATTAGATCAGCACCTTATATAACTTTTTGTACTAGTGATGGTTTTAGCGTTTTCCTAAAGATTTTATACTTTTTGATTAAGCATCGACCCTTTTATGACCTGAAGCTTGTAATCGCCCATGAGCAACCGAGTTTATAATCTGCATATATAATGTAGTAAATTTCATATCTTAGGCCCAATTCTGATTTACATTACTTTTTGATGCATAGCTAGCAAACTTTGTAATGTCTTCTATGTTACCACTTCATGTTCTATAGTAATTAGTAGGGACGAGTTGAGGTCGGTACCATACCGGTACTGAAAATACAGATAAGATTTCATGGAAAAGTCGGTATCGACTACCATAGTGAATGTATTGCTTCGGTACCCATACATTATCGTTTTTTGGTAGTTTACCGATTTAGTACCGCTTTGAAGTTTTTTTTGTTTGTTGCCTAAGAATAATTTGTTGCATGATTTTTGGATGTTGATTTAAGAATTTACAATACCAAAAACATTTAAAAGTATCTAAAAATTTTACACAAAAATATTTAATCTTGAACTTGAAAAGTTAAAAAATTGTATGAAAATGGTAAAAAGAAACTATACCGAATCGATACTTCTCGATATTTATTGGTATTGATACCATCTAGTACCGATACCGAAGTCAGACAAAATCGATTTTGTTAGGTCGATGCCGTTATAATACGGTAACAATACGGTACTGGTACTAAGTACCAAAAGCTCATCCCTTGTAGTTAGCCTAAGTAAACACTTCTTTTACAACATTTCAATATATGTATTACTAAGGTTTATTTAGTATTTGAATCCTCTTTTTGTTGTTTGACCGCAAAGTTAATGTTTCTTCTTTTGGTTACCTGTCTGTCTTGTACCACTTCTACTCCGTATATAGTCACTAGGTTGAGATATGTACAGATATATTTCATCTTTTTGGCTAATCCTGATAATAATAAATTTGTTATATACTTATATATAAAATAACATGATAAAGGAATGATGGCCCCTAATGATTCTACTCGAATGCCATCGTACATTGCATAATATTTATGATACAATTTCAAATTTTCATGTAAGAGACACACACTCGTGGGGTGGGTCCACCTTTCATTAACATTTTCTAAATAATTCTATCTTCTTTTGTCTCTTTGAAAATGTCTAACTTTTGACACACTTCAAGTATTTTCTAACCTTTTATCATTATAAGAGAATCATCTTCATCAATTCATCATATAAACTAATAGAAACACTAAGTTATCTAATTTGTATTTATATTATATAATACACATTTTTTTAGTTGAACACAAATTTCAATTTACTCAAACTTTAAGATATTTAATATAATCATTTAGGCATATGATACAAATGTTTTATACAATAGTTTTTATTTTATATTCGTTTAAAAATTATTCTAATTATTACTAATGTGCTCTAAATTTTAAAGATAAGTTACATCACTTACACATCATATATATTCCAAACTTTACAAAAAGTATTGATTTGATGCCTAGTTCTTTTAAATTATATTTTTAGGTTTGAAAGAGATCAAAATGGATCAAAAGAACTTAAATGAAACAAAATTAAAGAAAACCAAGCTCCTCAGGTCAAGCATGGGTCGTGCCTCGTGAGGCATGCCCTTATGCCAGTCTTAACATGTCACCATGTTGAATTTGGCACCCCCATGTTCGTTAGTCAGATAGACGAAAGTACTATTCCTCATCAAGGAGACATGGGTCGTGCCTCGGGAGGAACTGGGTTGTGCCACGGGAGGAATGGGGTAGCGCCACGACAGGCATGAGGTTGTGCCCAGCAAAAAACACGAGTTCATGCCCAACCAAAAACAGTAACGCATGTACGTGCCGACCAACTTTTAAGTATGTTGTACAAGCATGGGTTTGTGTTGGGGAGTCACTAGGCCGTGCTCAACACTCCAGAAAGCCTTTAAATAGTGGATCATTTGCAATATTTGAGAGAGTTTTTAAGAGGTGAAGTGCTAATGTTTTGCTCTCAAGAATCCATTATCTAGGGTCCTTAGAAGGCTCGGGTGGTCCATCCATAATCGATCATTTGTTTGATTCATATCATTTATCAATGATTTCATTACTATCTTTTATTTTTGTTGTAATGTTTAAGCTCATTAGAAATTAAACTTTTAATATAATCCTAATTTGTGATTAACTAATGGTGTGGTCTATTTTATGATAATATTATGGTAATTTTGAGTAACCTTTTGACGAATAGATTCATATTTGAATGTGAAGTTATAAACTTATGATTTTTAATTACAAATGTCATATAATGTTGAAAACGTATGAATTAACTTTTATTCGTGAAACCAGACTTTATAATAAACTCATGGTTGATGAACTAGAAATAGTTATTAGAAATCATATTATTTTAACTATCTAATCATTTGCGGGTTCCTTTTTATTTTGTTTGACAAATCTACAATAATATTTATGTTTTTCTTAAAATTAATTGTATGTTATAAAAGAACCTGATCAAACTCTTTTCTAACATAAAGTTATGTTTTAGAAATCATTAACTAAAATGATGCACAATCACTATCTACTTTACCAGGGGCTCGATGGTTGTCAAATAATTACTCATTGTAGTTTTCTTTGTCACCAAGAAGTCGGTTTACAATAACTCTACACTGAATCATATTTATAAACATTAACATAATTACATTAATTGATATCTTTAACCACACGATGTAATTTATCATATTTACTAAAGTGAAACCCAAATTAGAATAATAGCTATACTTTACTAAAAAAATCACCAAAAGTCTTTATCGTTTATTTTTTTTAATTTAAGTTTTAGATTTGTTGTTTTGAAAAATTTTAAAAAAAATGGTCATTTAAACAAACTAATCATTTTCTCTAAAACCAAACTCACTTGATAGTAAATAATTAAGGTTGTTGAGTAGAACATTTGTGCTTCCATTGATTGAAATTCACCAACAGTATACTACATGATATGCACACTTACTATTTGAATGTGTTGTTTAGTATAAGTGAAAGCCTTTAAAGTTGAATTTTGCGAAAACTTTTTATCAAAATATAATATATCATTTACACACACCAAATATATTAATTAATACACTTTCTAATACATTATTTAATAATATGAGATTATTTAATCCATTATATTAAATATTATCTTATTTATAATACTTTAAGTTAGCATTTAAAATTATTTTTACTATTTTTATTTTTATAACTTAATATTGTTTAAAGTAAGTGTTATTTTATTCAAATACTTACGTATATAATTACTAAATATTTACATAGTTATAATAACAAAATTATATAAATAATAGCAGTAGCACAAACAACAACATCAATAGTAATAGTAGGAGTAGCAATAATCGTTAAAATTCAATAACATTAAATATAATCTGTGTTTAAAGTGGGTTGGAAAAGTGAGCTAACATGGGATCTACTCAAGGGCCTGCCAGTTTAGGTAAATACTCTCCGACAGGAGAAGAGTCTCGATCACTCTTGCTACATACCTTGGGACAACCCGCTCAGGGTTGACCCATCTTTGTTATATATGATGTTTTGGGTTTGGGGCCCCCAAAAATTAAGGGCCCTCATTTAGAAAAAAAAAAAAGTTTATTTTTATATTGGGCTTTGGTATTTTTTGGGCCAACTCAATCAATGCAGGAATCACTGAATCAAGAATAAATCATGAATGCTTGAACCTTTAGCTGCTAAGAGTTGTAAGGTCACGGATTCGACCAGCTGATACAATCAACACCATTTGAATGGAATCCTATGTCACCGGAACAAACAACCATCCCCAACGAGTACCGCGCCCCTCGATTCTTAGCGATGTGAAATCAGGAATCACACAAACCTTCGCATGTTGTCAAATTAAGGATCATCAGCGGTAGTACTTCCTCAACACTCTTTTTTTCCTTCCTATTTATCTTCACTTCCCATTCATCTTTTAATCTCATTTGTGAGCATCATGTAGGGGTTTATTATTAAATTATGCACTTTCTTCTTCGAGATCAGCACTATTGTTAGAAATTTGACTCTACTTGCTTTAAATATCACGTATCACTAATGATTTTGTTATGAAGTTTTCTGTGAGATTCGGATTATTTTGATTTTTAAATTGTTTTACCTGCATAATTGTTGTTTTTTAACATATCATTTAGTTGTCGTGTTCAATTTCGATGATTGTGTGGTATATTAGCATATTGCTAAGTGGTGAGTCAATTAATTGGACTTAAGATAGTTGGGTGTTTAGGCATTTAGATCCAGGCTTTTTATTAGGTATTTTGGTCTTTAGTCACAATGTATTTATACAAATCAGAATTTCTAAAGCATTTAGGCAACATAAAATTGATTTAGGCTGTTTTTTGCTTAATTGATTTGGCGTTTATTTTTTGTGAATTGTTATGTTGAATCGAATATGAAAGTTCACTTCCGGTTAATCAAAACTTTTTAGTTTATTATTGTAGGTCTCGAGCACGGCTAATGTGAATTATACAAGTTAGCAATAACATTGATTAAATGAAGTAAAGGTTTCGGTGTATAGAGAAGACCTCACTGTTTAAGAAATAACCATAGAAACGATGGAATCCATTATTTCTTTATCATTACTTTGATTTTTTAGTACCTAGTATAGTAAATTTCGTATTTCGAGGTGAAATGTCTAGAAAAAATAACAAATAGAGAAGATATACATTAATTTCAATCAATTTGTTTTTGAAAAATGTCTTATTTTTTCGTTCGATTGGGGCTCAAGAAACTTTAAGCCGGCGCTGAACCCGTTATATATAACAAATAGAGAAGATGATAAATGTAAAGTTGAAGAATTTTTTAATGTTAACACAATAATTTTCTTTTCCTTAAAATAATAACAATAACAAGCTTACTTTTTTTTGTTGCCATATTACACTTAATCCCCTGGAGAGTTTTTGAAACTAATCATAATTTTTTTTTCTTTTCCAAATTAATATCTATATATTGTCATTTTTTTTATATTTTACACTTAATCATAGACGGTATCTTCCCATGGTCTTTCCTTCTCGAGTTATGTTGAATTCAGACTTAATCTTCTGATCTTTAGTAAAGTTTTCCTTCTTTTTTCAAACCAATTAATTTATTAACTTTAATAAAATTACTATTTATGCATTCGTTATTTTTCTTCTTTAAGCATTCATTTTTAAAGTATCTTTTTTCCTATTCTTCTATTTTATAAGTGTTTCGCGAGTGAAATTTTTCATACGATTAGTATTAACGTATAAATCATTAGAATTAAGCTTTTCAAAATTTACAAGCCTCAAGCATAACGTAAGTCATCTCCACTAGTTTATTAACAACAAATAACTGTTTGACTATGTAAAATCATCAATCACAAAGCCAAAGCACCTTCCACAAGCATTATTTACTTGGTGTAGCAATATATTGGTTGGATTTGCATCAAATATTAAGGCAATAATATTTAATTAGAGGTCTAGTACTAGATTGATTTCATCTTTCTAAATGACACTAAGGGAGGTCAAGGACAAAAGAGAGGCACAATCATCAATTATTAAGGGTGTTTAATTAAATAAAGAAATGTCTAAAATGTAATTAATTATAATAAGTTATAATATTAATACCAATGTAATCTTTAAGGCCCCACCAAATCTCAACAAATCAAACAAAAGAATCGAGTGATGTAGGGTATAAACTATTGGATTTAATTTGCATTGATTGAATTTACAAACTTAATTTTTCTACGCATTGTCATTTAAA
>BJCM01212716.1:0-34102 GCA_018326385.1 Flaveria bidentis
AACTTGAACTGAACTTTGTTGTGTGGTGATCTAATGTCTATGTGTCTTGTGTTACAGATTGATGGCTGAGAGGTAGTCCATCAACCCCAAGCACAACATTTGTGCCCATTTGGATGCCACGACTCAGAACGGTGCCGAGTTTGTAGGGATCATTGCATTCCTAAAGAGATCCTGGATTCACCGAGCTATATCCACACCGTGCACTCCCTATAGGTCAATACAGCAGGCCTTCTGGGAAGGGGCATCGGTTGATCGTTCACAAGAGCCCTACAGCATTCGGAGTTCCATTTTTGGGCATGATATCGAGGTGACTGTAGCTGATATCCGTCGATTACTCGAACTGGGTGATGATGCAGATCATCCGACCAGGCTACACCCTCTGACAGTTAGAGGGTGCTTCCTCAGGATGAAGTACGTTGTGTGTGTTGAACAAAAGCAACCTGTGTCCCCAGTTTAAGTACTTGGTGCATGTGATACTAAAGTGCTTGGCATCAAGGAGGGGTGGGTTTGATGACCTCTCAGAACAGATCCAGAATGCCTATGTGGCACTGGTACTCAACCACCCCTTCAGTTTCTCCAGTATGATTTTTGCCTATCTGATAGAGAACCTAGAGGCAAAGGGCAAGGAGGGATTCTGCATGTACCCCAGATTCTTGCAAATGATTATCGATGAGAAGTTGCTTGCTTTGCCCAAGGAGAGCCATGTTGTGTGTTGTTGGAGATAATGGATGACATGACCTTGGGCCGCATGAAGGTCTGCAGGGGGAAGCAAGTCAAGCCCCCTGTGAAGAGACTCTTCGGGCATCTGGCCAAGGCTGATTACATGACGCTATCTAGGCGAAAGTGGGGCCATGAGGAGGTGACTCAGATGTTGAGCAAATTGCTCTTCCATCTGACGACTCCGATGATGACGGTGACACTGGCGGAGACTCTGGGCCCGTTTCTACTTGAGGCCCCACTACCCATATTACATCTCCACCTCTTACAGATGCCACCACTACCAGCTTTCACTAGGATTTTTGTCCTCCAGATGAGGAGGCAGAGAGTGATGAAGAGCCTCTCTCAAAGACTATGGGCAGCAGGGTGGTTGCCACAAAGAGAGGTTTGAGGATGGTTGGTGGACGCCTAGGTGAGTCTGGGGATGCTGCTGCTGATTCAGATCCCACATATGCCCCGAACCCGCCCAGTAGCCAAGAAGGAGCCTCTGTGCCTAGAGGCTCAAGGAAGAAGAGGATGGCACACCCCTATGGCAAGAAGGGAAAGAGACTGAAGTTTACCCTGACCTCATCCACTACCATAGCAACTACCTCAGCCACACCTTCTACCACTACCACCACCACTGCTACCACACCACCTGCCACCACCTATACCACCTCACACACCACTACCACACCCATTCCATCATGTACCCACATCCAATCCACCACCACTACAGCTCATCAACCACCACCTACATCTATACCACCCCCAATCTTCACCACTGCAACCACTACCACCTCTAGCCACCAAGAAGATGCGTCATCTTACCCCTCATTTCCATCTGGATCATCTCTACCTCCCCGTAGGGTAGAGGAATAACTCTCAGCACTGAACCGTATGGTGTTGAAGCTGTTAGCAGCCGATGACGAGAAGACTGCTCAGATTCGTCAGTTAGTAGAGCTTACTGCTGCATAATCTCAGCAGATATCTCAGCAAGCGCAGCTGATTGAGCAGCAGGCACAGCAGATGGCTGCTCAGATCCCAACTTCAGGAACAAAATATCCATTCAGCAAAAGGGATAGAGGAGTTGGAGGCTACTAACAAGACCCATGCTCAAGCTCAAAGGATCCAAAGATAAGCCACTAAAGATCAGAGAAGGAGATGAAGATGATGGTGATGATGATGATAGTGATGATGATGATAGTAATGATCAAGGTGATGATACAGAGGGAGGTGAGGATGTTGATGAAGATGATGATAATAATGAAGGAGAAGGAGATACATCTGCTGTGGGTGCCACATCAGCAAGTGAAAGGAGGACCAAGAAAGCTCAAGACAAAGGTGCGTCTACATCAGCCCCGTCAGCAGAGGACACACATGATACAAGACAAGAGTAATGCATAGTTGTTTATGTCATTTGAAATCATATGTATTTGAATATTGTATCAAACTAATGTACTTAATGTTTATATTTTGTCAATGTGTTTCTGTTTCGATTATTGACTAATGGTTAATGTGTTACATGTTTTAAATCAAATAGATCCATATTTTCAAAAAGATGAATATGACGTTGCTCCCCTTCAGCAAGTCAAGACTCAACTCATAATGATTCTTGATCTGCAAGGGATAGTCAGGAGATCTGTGAGTTACACTCCTGAAGAGGGAGAAATAATTCATGATCTCACTGATAAGCAATTGGCCGAAATGTTCAGACTCAATCCTGATGAGATCGTGAAGGATGCTCCGACAGTAAATGTGGAAAGTGACGATGAGCTGAATGATATAGATGAGATAGAAATTGAGGATTTCACGGCCCAACATTATCCAGAGTATACTGACAATGAAGGGAATGTTGTTCCCAATCTGGGAGACACCCTTGTCAGTGATACCTTCGAAACTCTGGATAAAATGGAGCAGGAGTCAGAGAAGGACAAAGAAAAGGCCCAAGCCTCAGACGCTGATGTCAACATCAGAAAGGTTGAATGGGCACCATGTTTTTGCAGAAATTAGAGCCCAACGCAATGCTCCAAAGTCTACTGTCTACAGCAAACTCTATAAAGTAAAGAAGCATCACAAGGTGTCAGGCAAAATCATAGCATGGGCCTATTTTGAAAATCTTAAAGTTTATGAGGTGAAAAGAGAGAAAGGGATCGAGTACTTCAGATTCCAACAACAAAGTTGTAGTTGCTATACGCTGACCCTCGTAAGATGTCAGGCTGGGTTAAAGCTGCTTTAAAAAGGGAGTACCACACCAGGTGGGTCAACTTCAAACCCCAACAACCAACAAGGTATATCAGAAGATTTAAAGTTGATGCCATTACTGGAAAGCCAAAAGTAGTGCTGAAGTGGAGTCCTCCGCGAACGATGTCAAAAATCCCTCTACGGGAAATGCCACAGGACTTCACTCCACACTTCAAGTGGTGGTACTACGATTGGAGAACAGGTGAGGCGGTCATAGTGCTGAACAGAAATGGAAATATGGAAACTATCAGGGTATTTGACCCCATGTGGCTCACTAACTTGTCTGTTGATGATGTTTACACTTTATACAAGTGGCCATTGTTTTATGATGCACAAGATATTATACAAGCCCTCCAATTCCAAAACGTGATCAGACTCTGTTTTGCATTTGAAATACATGCAGGAGTTACAAGAGAGGAGAAGCATAAGAAATATGAGGAGCTTATGAAGAATGTAAGACGATAGATGAATCTAGGTCTAAGGGGGAGTTTGTAGATACATGTGTACCTAGTTTTTGAGCTTAATGTAATATGTCTTTATTGTCTTACACATATGTAATAGATTGGGTACTTAATGAAATACAATGTGTGGTTGTGGTTATAATGTTTATTATTTCATTAATTAGTAGTTTAACGCTTATTGAACTGGCTATATAGGTTTGTGGTTGTTTGAATACCTAGTTTTTGAGCTTAATGTAATATGTCTTTATTGTCTTACACATATGTAATAGATTGGGTACTTAATGAAATACAATGTGTGGTTGTGCTTATAATATTTAATATTTCATTAATTAGTAGTTTAACGCTTATTGAACTGACTATATAGGTTTGTGGTTGTTTGAATTAATCTTAGTAATGTAATGATTAATAAATATATTCAAACATAGTAATATGAAGTTCTCATGCGAATGGACCATGCTAATGGACCATACGCATGAACAACTTCATGCGAATGACTCAGTCGCACGACTGAACCAGGAGACTGGATCAGTCGCACGAGTGTAACATGAGATTGACTCAGTCGCACGACTGAACACTCATTAGTACCAATGGATCAACCGCATGTCTCAATCGCACGACTAAACCATGCTAATGGTTTAGTTGCCCAAATGAGAAACCCTAACCTATAAATACCACTTAATTCGTGGAAAACGGAAGAATTGAGAACACTTCGAATACATACGTACCCTAGCCGTCCAGAGACCTCTAAGAACCTATTCCAAGTTCATACATACCACTAGATCGATTCCAAATCGTTCTTAACGTTTAGATTCAATCAATAATTGTTTCTACGTGCGTTCTCACTAATTGGATCGCCAATCAAATAGGATTCCGCACTATTTGATTCGGTATACACGTTTATCAGTTAGTATTTCGTTCAATACATGATCCTAACAGATTTGCTGTCACAGAAGCAGGCAGAGGTGATTTGTCATGAGAAGGTCATTTGTATTCCCGTGGTAGATGGGGAAACGCTTTTGGTCAAGGGTGAGAAGAGTGGTGTTGTGATAGGCATCATATTGTTCATGAAGGCTCAAAAGTGGCTACGCAAGGGCCACTTGGCCATATTAGCTCTCTTCTCTAACCAGCAACAAGAGGAAAAGAAGATAGAAGACATTCCGGTGGTTCGTGACTTTCTGGAGGTGTTTCTAGAGGATTTTCCTAGACTACCACCTCATCATGAAGTTGAGTTTCACATCGATTTGACACTCGGAGCTGCTCCGATTATGAGAGCACCTTACCAGTTAGCACCGAATGAACTACAGGAATTATCTACGCAACTCCAGGAGTTGTTGGATAAAAATTTTATTCAACCGAGCTCATCACCGTGGGGAGCAACTCTTCTCCTTGTTAAGAAGAAAGATGGCACATTCCGAATGTGCATCGACTACAAAGAATTGAACAAGGTCACTATCAAGAACCGATACCCTTTACCTCGTATCAAAGACTTGTTTGATCAGCTTTAGGGATCAAGCTATTATTCAAAGATTGATTTGAGATCTGGTTATCATCAACTGAGAGTTCGTGTAGAAGACATCTCTAAAACAACATTTCGTACTCGTTATGGTCACTACGTGTTCTTGGCCATGCCTTTTGGGTTGACAAATGCACCGGCAATGTTCATGGATCTCATGAACCGTGTGTGCAAACTCTACCTTGATCAGTTTGTTATTGTGTTTATTGATGACATATTGATTTATTCTAAGACTAAGGAGGAACATGAAGAACACCTACGTTTAATATTGGAGCTACTTAGAGTGGAACAACTGTACGCCAAATTTTCTAAGTGCGACTTCTGGATTTGTGAGGTGCAATTTTTGGGTCATATTGTTAACGAGAAGGGAATACATGTGGATCCTAAAAGGATTGAGGCTATAAAGAACTGGTCGGTACCCACGATGCCTAATGAGATAAGGCAATTTCTCGGACTGGCAGGATACTATCGCTATTTCATTGAGGGATTCTCGAAGATCGCTCAACCTCTCACAGCTTTGACCCATAAAAGAACAACCTATAAATAGGGTGAGAGTCAAGAAGCTGCTTTTTAGTTGTTGAAGCAGAAATTTTGTAGTGCACCGCTATTAGCGTTACCTGAAAGAAGTGATGATTTTGTGGTTTATTGTGATGCTTCTATCCAAGGACTTGGTTGTGTCCTGATGCAACGTGATAAATTAATAGCTTATGCCTCAAGACAACTGAAGGTGCATGAAAAGAACTACACTACTCATGACTTGGAGTTAGGAGCAATGGTCTTTGCCTTGAAGATCTAGAGACATTACTTGTACGATACCAAGTGCACAATTTACACCAATCACGAGAGTCTTTAGCATATCTTTGAGCAGAAAGAGCTTAACATAAGGCAACGATGCTGGGTGGAATTATTAAACGATTATGACTGTGCTATTAAATACCACCCGGGAAAGGCGAATGTAGTCGCCGATGCCTTGAGTAGAAAGAAAACCACTAAACCCCGACGAGTGCGCGCCCTACAATTAACGATTAGCACTCACTTGCCCGAGCAACTTAAGGAAGCCCAGACGGAAGCCTTGAAAGGTGAGAATGTTAGATCTTAATCTTTACGTGGAATGGATAAACATTTAGAAGTCAAATCCGACGGAATATGGTATTTCATGGATAGAATTTGGGTACCTTGGCATGGAAATCTAAAGGACTTGGTTATGAGTGAAGCACATAAGTCTAAGTATTCCATACATCCTAGCACTGACAAAATTTATCATGATCTGAAGGTGCATTACTGGTGGCTTAACATGAAGGTAGATGTAGCTACATACGTGAGCAAATGCCTGACATGTTCTAAGGTTAAAGTGGAATATTAGAAACCATCTAGGTTACTGCAACAACCTGAAATCCCCTTGTGGAAGTATGAACAAATCTCTATGGACTTCATTACTAAGTTTCCTAGGAATCCTAGTGGTTGTGACACGATATGGGTGATCGTGGGTCGACTCACTAAGTCAACTCACTTCTTGGCAATCAAAGAGACTGAAAAAATGGATAGGTTAACTCGAACTTACCTGAAGAAAGTAGTGTTGAGGCATGGTGTGCCGATCTCGATTATTTCTGATTGTGATGCTCGTTTTACGTCCCATTTCTGGCAATCATCACACAAATCTTTGGGTACGCGACTGGACATGAGTACTGCCTATCATCCACAGACCGATGGGCAAAGTGAACATACTATTCAGACTTTGGAAGACATGTTGCGTGCTTGTGTGATCGATTTGGGAATATTCGGGAAGCTCATTTACCGTTGGTTGAGTTTTCTTACAACAATAGTTATCATACTAGTATCAAAGCAACACCATTTGAGGCATTATATAGGTGAAAGTGTAGATCACCAGTTTGTTGGGCGGAAGTTAGCGATAGTCAATTGACTGGTCTAAATTGGTACATGAGACCACATAGAAGATAGTGCAGATACGAAACCGCATGACTGTGGCGTGAGACAGACAGAAGAGTTACGTAGGCAGAAACCTTTAGAGTTTCAAATCGGTGACAAAGTCTTGCTGAAAGTTTTGCCGTGGAAAGGTGTAATTTGGTTTGGCAAGAGAGATAAGCTTAATCCAAGATATGTAGGACCATTTGAGATTTTGGAAAGAATAGGTCTGGTGGCGTATCGATTGGACTTGCCTAATTAACTGAGTGGCGTTCATAATGTCTTTCACGTCTCAAATATGAAGAAGTGCCTATCTCACGAGATGCTAATTGTACCACTCGAGGAAGTACAAGTAGATGATCAATTACGATTTATGGAAGAGCCCGTTGAAGTAATGGATCGTGAGGTCAATACCCTTAAGCAAAGCAAGATACCTATAGTCAAAGTTCGTTGGAACTCAAAACATGGACTAGAATTCACGTGGGAATGCGAGGATCAGATGAAGCTCAAGTATCCTCATCTATTCGAAACGACAGCAACAACCGGGGAAGGTACTGAGCAAATTTCGAGACGAAAATTATTTTAACATGGGGATGATGTGACAACTCACTCTATTTCGTTATGCCAACGTAGTAAACCAGGGATGTAGCACAACCATGTAACACAATTTTCGGGACAAAAATTCATTCAACATGGGGATAATGTGACATTTAGTAATTTTCTGTTACCAAACTCTGTTAGTTTCGTTAAGTCTTGCATACACGTGTCGTGAGCACACACTAGTTGTCGTTGAACGTTGGTGACTTAATAACTCTAATCTCTGATAAACAATAATAATCTAATTAATAATGTTGATTATTAGTTGTGATTATGTGATGCAAGAATTTATAGAATTTTAAATGTTTGTTTAATAAATTTTACGCAATAATGTGACAACGTGTAATATATATTTCGTGTGTTGTGTGACTTATTGTAAATGTTTAGGATTATTATTGGTTAATAATACTTGTGTTTTGTATTTATAATTATTTTAAAAGTGTTACAAATATTAGTTTTTGTAAAATTAAAAACAATGAGGTTTATCTTGTAAATATTCGTAAACTAATACTTACCATAATTAATCCAAATAAAGAAAACACTAGCCCTCAAACCCCCCCCCCCCTAATCGGCCGAAACCCTTCTCCCTCACCCTCACCTTGTGATTTCAAGCATCTAGCATACTAAACAATCGATTTTGCTTGGATTTGATCATTACAACATTGTAGCAAGTTCAATCCTTGGCCAATTACATTAATAAAGGTTAGTTTTTGATTGGTTTTTCATACTTTTGATCTTGATGAACCCTAGATTTGAAATTGGTGATGATAATATGAAATTGGTGATTTTCAGATGATTATATGATGTTAGTTAGGTTGTATGAATGCTAGATTATGTTGATTGTGCAATAAATCTATGGTTTGATTATCTAGTTCATACATTACCTTAAGAGGAAACTTTTTGTTCTTGGAATTCATGATTTGATGATGTTATGATGCTAGATACAATGCTTGGATGTTAGTTTAATTGAATTATGCAATAAAATCCATGAATTAGAGATGTTGATCATAAATTACTAAAAGTAGAAACTTTTATGTATGATGAATTGGAATTTTGATGTTTTGGTGTTGATTAACATGTTAGAATGAATGTTATGAACTTTATTAAGTATAATATTGATGAAATTATGATTGAATTGGATGGTAGATCACTTTTGGGTGTTACTTTCCCAAAAGGGAAACTTTATTTTTGTGGAACATTGGATATGATGAGTTCGGCATGCTTATGATGTTAGGATCATGTTAGAATGATTGTTGATGATGTTTAATGTGATGGAATGTGAATATTGAGTTATATGGATGCTTGGTTGATCATGTAAGGATTTGAGGTTTGATGATCATACATGGTAATGAATAGTAGTTAGTGGTTAGAGGATCATGATTGGGATTGGTTGTCACTATGTATAATAGTAATGTGATTATGACTGTCATACACACATGCGAATCTGAGGCCCCTACTTAGTAGGATTGGCAGGGTTTAGGATGTGAGGTCGTGGGTGGCTTCACATGGCATGTAGTGCATGATTAGACTTCACATATGAATTGTTTGGTGTGATGGATTTATATATTGGTGTTAAGCTTGATGGTTGTTTGAGATTTGCATGAGTGTATGATGATCTAATGTGGTATGATGACCTAGGTAGAGCTTGAGTTGATGATGTGATGCACGTGGATAACTTACATGATATTCGTGTATGATAAGTTGATATGCATGATTAAACAATATTCCAACTAATATGTCACCAACGGGTCAAACGGGTCAACTAGGTTAACCTAGGATTGTTAAGTTTTTTGTGTACACGTACTTATGTACTTGTGTGTTCTAGGTAACCTAAGACTTTATTTCATAGACATATTTGTTTGTCTTTTATTTATAGGTTTTAAACATTGGGATGGCGTGTGTTATGTCATATTATGCATTTTATTACTTTGGGTTTGTCTTATTTACAAAACGCTTCCGCATGGTTTTAAACATTTGAACTTTGGTTGGTTTTGTTTTGAATGTGGCATATAGTGTTGTTCTAAGTAACTAGTGGTTGTGATCCTGGTTTGTTCACACACCTCCCTGTAAAACTCCGCACGTGGATTTTGAGGGGTGACATCCTCGATGCTGTAATCCACTCTTTATTAAATAAACATAAAGGATGGGATCAAATTCTAAAGGACTTATCCTATATAGTCCATGGAATGGTTCAAGGGATCAAGTTCAAGTACTCTCAGTTTGTTTACACAAATTTTCTACACAAATTTGCTTTCCAACTTGGACTTCTTAAAGTACTACATATTCCCTAGACATGCTTAGCATATTCTTAACTGTGAACTTGGCTCACAGTTGAGTGGAACAAAGGCTACTCGTAAACTAAGACAGATGAAGCCCGATATTTTATCAATCATGTGAAAAACCACTGTTGGTTTCTTAAGGGTAGAAATAGCCCTATTCCTAAAAATATTAGAGCTCAGTTCTCAAGTTGATAATTTTACAGCACTAGTCAATATTGAACCCAAACCTTCTACATCTACACCATCCACAGAGCCATAAGTAACCATCACCTACAAAAGAAAATCCAAGTGAACAACATGCCCCATACAATCACCATGTGGGATGAAGTATAACCAAGAGCTCTCACTTCCCTGAGTAGTAAAACACTCCCATTACCTCATTGATCAATGTTAAGATTCCTCATACTTAGCCTAATGAGCTCATTGCCCAAGCCTCAAGCCTTCATTTTAAATATCAAAACTCAGGTGATCAACCTAATGGTATAACTACAATCCTCATCCTTTGGATCTAAACTAACCAATCCTTGATCTCCAGTTCTATTATGATAAGGATATGGGTTTCAATAAGTATCATGAGTCTCTCTTCTCCTCCCCTGCTCAAGGAGAGATGAGTGCCCTCGATACACCATATATAGCCCACATCATCCATCTCTAACTAAGGTGGACTTCTTTAAACATGTTCAGTAAGTCCATATGCAATAGGCTCTCATTTTTAAAAATGATTACATCATTAAGACCTCAACCATGGTGACTCAGTCACTTGACATTTCTTTTGAAGTTGTCATGGAGCAGGGGAAATCCAGCAGCTAAGAACCATATACTGGTGGTGAGGGAGATGACTTCGGTTATGTTCTCTCTCCCCTTATGATTTTTCTAATAAAGATGAGAGGAGCTTGCAACTAAAGGTGCAAATACTAACTAAAACAAGCACCTATTTAGTTTTAAAGGTAAGTCTCCTGAAATCTCAGGTGGGTACCTTACGAAGGCATGTCCTTAATCAACAACTTAAGATCACTGATCTCAAGTGAAAGGTAGCTAAGTGGCCTTCCAGGCATGTTCAATTAGGTCCAAAGAACCATTGGATATGATAGACCTCACCTCTAGTTTACCTATGCAAGTGGGTGATTCTACCAAAAAGAGGAAAAAAGAGTCTTAACTATAATTATAGAACCTGAGAACACCCCCCAAAGTATGGACATGGAGGCCTCACCATCCTCACTTGCAACTGTCCATACTCAACAAGCTCTTGAGGCGACATCAATATGGATGTATTGGTTCAAAGCTTATTTGAGTAGGGAATCCTAAGGGTTATGTCTACCCCATCCTACCCTACTGACAACCCAATAGTATGATGGATGTATGACACTCATAGAAAAGCCCTAGTGCTTTCTAGATCTTAGGGGCAATAAGAAATATTTAGTTTTCAAACCTGAGATACCATGAGAGTTTTCCTTTAGTTGACCTGCCACTTGCCAACCCAAGTAATAATAGGCAAGCTGAAAGGTTAGCTGAGAGAATCCAACTAAGGGTGCTTCAAAAGTTCAAGAGAAGATCAAAGTTATATAGATATAACCTAGCAAAAAAAATTGTTGGTCAACTGGATATTGAGCCAGATCCTAATATTAGCTTCGAAGGAAAAACCTCAATTGAAGGCCAAGAAGTTGACCTTGTGAACCTTGAGATTGGAACTGCTTTAGCACCCGGTACCCTCAGTGAGACACCAACTTGTGAAGGTTTCTCATAGTCTCTCCCTGGCTAGAGCTTAAGTGCTACACCAAATGATGAATACCAAATCTCTCTCCATCCTGAGCCATACAAGCCAGTGACTAACAAAGGAAGAGGATCATTACTCTGGGAAGATCGAGGATGAGAAAAGGGATAGGAAGAGGAAAGCAAAAAGAGAGAGAACAAGTGAGACCCCTAACTTCATGCAAGATGCAATCTGGGTTGCCCCTAATCCAAACACTCAGGAGGATGAGTTAAGGGAAGCCTGATTGAATTATCTGGGGTCTAGGAACTACAACATTGATTAGAGTTAAGGGCATCCCGGTTGAATTATCTGGGATCTAGGAACTACAACATTGATTAAGTCATCTCTCTCCCCTCTGATGAGCTAAATGAATTGGCTGACAATAAAATGTCAAAAGAGAGAAATAAGGCTGAGGCTGTAGAGTTTCTCCTAAAGATTAAGGAAAAAAAGAAAAAGAAAAATACTTTACAAAGCCCATGTCCTCTCTCTAGTTCGAAAAAAGTCATGAAGTAGAGGTTGTGGCAATTGAATAGGAATCTCAGGTAGGTAAGGAAGATAGACAAAACATGATAACCTACCTGAGTGCCACAGGTCTCTATCAGGTAGCACACCTACTTCCCTTGTTATATGAGTATATTGAATTTGAGTATCTCAAGTAGATAGAGGAAGAAGTGGTATAAGAAAAGAAAGTTGCTAAGAGGAACATAAAGAAAGAGGCTTTTAAGTCAAGAGCCATCATCCGAGCCAATCAAAAGAAGTCTGCTGATAGATTGAAGATGGTGAGCTTTTTGAAGCTTTATGGGTTCTCTAGAAAGAGACTTGGTATGATGTTTCTATCAACTATAGATGAGCCTATTAGAGTAATCAAGCAGAAGATTAAGATGGACAAGCTAGTAGACTTTCATTCTCTACCAAGTCAGGCTGCACCTGAAGCTGAGATCAAGGTTGAACCCTAAGAGACAACACAACTTAAACCTAGTGTTGCATCTTAGCCAACTTTGTCTTCTGAATGACAGCAAGATCCTGAACCTTCTCCTCCTAAACATGTGAAGGAAAAGGACCCAACTAAGAATGATATAGAATGAACATTTGATACTCAAGACCAACCTTCTCAATTAAAATATAAAAAGAGGAAGAGGATGGCCATCAGAAGGAAAAAGAAGATGAAGAAGTCCAAGGCATCCACCTCTGCACTTCACGATAGGCCAGAACATCCTGAGTGAGATCAAGAAGAGTCTACTCAACCAACTCCACTTGAAGTAGAGCCTCTTGCTGTTGAGAGACCCATCTTGTATTGCGCCTATGCTAAAAACCTAAACAGATGGTATTTCACTAGTAATCAAGGGGTCAAGATGTATACTTATGGCAAAAATGCTTGACCTTCCTTGTGACAACCCTAAAGCCAAGGTTAGCTAAATTAATATTTTTAAAAACTATTATAAATTGATAGTATATATACTTATATATCTTAATAGAGATTATTAAGGTGATTTTATTCGATTAACTCTATATGAAATTTGTATGCTTAATTGAACATGCACTTATGATACATGAACATGCATGAATGCATGCATGCAAACATATTTTCGTGTGCATGTATATGGACCTTTGAGAAATTAATGGTTATTCAATCATGTGTGTAAGTTATCAATCATAAGATAATGTGATAGGTTACTGGATTGATATATGTTTTAAGATTAAAATTTAATCAAACATTACTAAACAAGTTAACATCTAGAAAATTTATATCAAAGACCAAAACCAAACTAAAACTAAACACTTAAACACTAAACAAAAACACAAACTTAACTCTAGTAATCCGTTCATTAGAGTGATAACCAACCTAGATTAGTAACTAATTAACCAACTAACCTTAACTTAACTACTAAGAGTGTCATTAACACCAAATGGTAACACCTAGCCACACATACACTAATCACTTCTTAAAAGATGACACCTATCATCTAATTGCCCCTAATGGACCTAAAACCACCAACTCACAAGTCTAGTTTAGAACTAATAATGAGATCACCTCTACAACCACCATCACCCTCAACCGTAAACCACCACTCTCTCTCAGTTCCCTCCCTCTCTTGGTTCTCATACCACCCAAACCATCATTCCACAACCTCTTGGACTCTCTTTCAGCCTTAACATCATCCAAACACTAACATCTTGAACATCTCATCTGTATTTTAAGCATCAACCATGTTCATCTAGTAATCATCCCTCAAGATCAAAGGCAACCTCATCAAGAGATTCTCCAAGAACACAAGAAACAATCCTCTAAGTTTTCTTTTATTTTAAACAAGGTTTGATTCTTATAACCTATGATTAACAAGTTAAGAAGTTATATATATGTGTTAATCTACTTATACAATCAACCCTTTAAGTTAAAACACCAAGGTTATTTACAAAATCTCATGAACACTTGATTTTCCAACAAAAATCAGTAATAAAATATTTAAAAAACAGAAAAATTAAGAATTTTATAAAATTCAAGGATTTAAACAAAACTAAAAGATTTAAAGGGTTGAAACATGTGTTATTTCATGATAAATTAAACTAAATACTTAAATGACTATGATTGTTTGAATAATCTGAAAATTATGGGACAATTATATATGATATATTAATTTATATAATTACTTCAAGGAAATAGAAGAAAATTTCCAAACTTATGATCTTGACTTAATAAAAATCTAAAAATTTTATATGGTGGCCCTTTTATTATATTGGAATTAGAGAATAATTTTTGTGAATTAATTCACAAGTATGACAAAATTTCATAAGAATAATTAATGAGAAGAAAATCGAAAATAATAGCAAAACAGTAGGTAAATCATGAAAATTTTATATAAAATTTGATATAAAGAATGAGACGGTTTATATAAATTTTAGAATTTTTATTGATATATACCAATTTCTCCCATTTATTTCTAAACTTGTAAGAATTATAGGAAATTACCTATAAAGAAATATTGATTGAAATTTTTATAAGATAATCTAGATTGTGGAAAATTACTGTTTATAAAATTTGGTAATTTTGGACAACCTTAGCTACTGTTTAGAAATTTTAGTTTAAATAAAGATATAAATGTTAAAAAATTTAAGAAATAAGATTTATTTCTAGCAAATAATTATTTTATAAGAAATATTTGACTTGTTGCTCGAAATAAAGTGACTAACATGATCCCTTTTTATTTGTAAATTTTTCAGGGAAAATGCATACTATCTTTTATTGAAACTGATGCAAATTTGAAAGTTTTGATATATTACTGTCATATTGACACATCTATTAATTTGGATGTGTAACCGTCAAATAATTTAGGTACCACTACTTATGAATATGTCAACATGTGTCTGTTGGATGAGGGTTATTATGTTATATTATATGATTCTATGATTTGTATATGACAGTTATGAATCACTTGGCAGTTATGAATCACTCGAAATAAGATGACTAACATGATCCCTTTTTATTTATAAATTTTTCAGGGAAAAAACATACTATCTTTTATTGAAATTGATGCAAATTTGAAAGTTTTGATATATTATTGTCATATTAACACATCTATTAATTTGGATGAGTAACCGTCAAATAATTTAGGTAGCACTACTTACGAATATGTCAACCTGTGTCTGTTAGATGAGGGTTATGATGTTATAATATATGATTCTATGATTTGTATATGACAGTTATGAATCACTTGGCATATAAGTAGGTTTGGTTGTGAGTTTGATTATTTTGCATAAATTAAACGAATTTATGTTATTGAATAAACTTATGTTCACCAACTTTATGTTGACTATTTAAGTATGCTTTTCTAGGTAATCATAATGTATTATAATTTCGTATACACGTTCAACATGTTCAGTGATTGGCACAACTACAAGGAAAGTTGTGCTTTTGGGTGATTATAGATCTAACAGATTTCAACCTCTTCGTAGATGTTCACGCCCACTACTAGCTGAAAGATAAAAGAAATGATTATGACATGTATTTTGATCTAGGATTACTATTAAATGTAAAAGTCTAGTTATTAGACTAATTTTGTAAAATGTAATCCTATGAATATATAATTAATAGAAAATTTATGTTTGGTTTATTGTTGTGATTGCATGTTATTATAATCAATTGTGTTTTGAACCGAAAAGTTACACTTAAGCATTGCACTCTTCTGCCAAGATGTGACATTCCTCTACATGATCTCTTTGACATAAGAAGATACTTTAAGAGTCTGAGGAATACAGACCAACTAACGAAGAAGGGAATGGTCTTAATTCTGATGAGTACTATCAACAGATGAAGATCATGACTTAATGTTTAAGGAAGTGTGTAAGAGTTATTTAGAAACTGATGCAACCAAATAGCTCTCAGCATGCATACTGAAATACAAAGAAAGTTACTTGAGAAGATTAGACAACAACACTAAGAAATTCTCTAAGTGTCATATCTTCCGAAGCCGAAAGATCATTTCTTTGAAGCCAAAGATGAATTCTTTCAAAGTTTCAAGAAAAAGTCTTTCAAAGCCAAGAGACTGATTTTTTTCTAAAGATGGAGAATACATGCTTTTTCTAACATGTTTTTGACAAAACCTGAACAACTTTCCACTGCACATTTTAGTTTCCACTGCATGTCTTCCGAAGACGGAGAAGACATGCTTTCTCTGACGAAGCCAAGTGTTCTTGTTAGTTTTTGTCCAACCTTATGGAATTGTTGCATTACTCCATGTACCGGTCTTGCATAGTATAATTCCCGATGCATACATTTAGTGGTAGACCCAAGAAATTTTTTCATGGGTCTCAAACTCTTTAGAAATGTAGATGTGAGTAACTTGATTTTTTAAATTTTACGATCCAGTTTGTGCTAGGATGAGTCTAGTATAAAATAATGTCAAATTCATTATAAAATAGATAATTAGCAAAAAGATAATAAAAAAATAATTTATTTTCCTTTTAACATATATTTTACTTTTTCTCTAGTAACTTGTAGTATTTAACTTGCTAAAAGTAATTTGTTTACACGTAATTTTCAAAATACATTATTTACAATCATTTTTATAATATCTTATTATGAGTCGTTATTTACGAGTCATTTTCAAAACACCTTATTTACAAACATTTTTCAAAACACCTATCTTTTTACGAGCCGTGTTTAAATACAACTTGGTATCAAATAAAACTTATATTAAAAAAATAATTATTAAAAAATTAAAAATTCATCACGTAAAAAAGATAATGGGTCTAAGGGTGGAATGGGCGCCCATGCCGTGAAGCACAACATGCCTCGGCGCTACCCGACCATACTGCCATCGCTCTCATTTTTACGCCGCATCGCTCCCATTTTTAATGGCATGAGAATTAAATTGGAAGATGGGCTTAAGCTAAACTAATAGAATTAATTTGGAGGCACACCAATAGTTGCCATGTGAAGAAAAGAAAAAGACTTTGTAGGTTTTGAACCACGACATTAAAGAAAATGATACTAGCACACGTGTAATTTAATATTATGTGATAGACAACCATCCCAAAACTTTCTGACCCTCATAAAAAAAAAAATGTGTCCGCCACCATCTACGTACACCCAAACAAGTTCCACATGTTTCATTTATTTCCAAAATATGGCATTGTGTTGTTTTTTAGTTGGAGGAATGAAAAGCGAAGAATAAAGAACCCTAAGAACTAATCTTAATTTTCCCATTTCTTTTAGTTTCAAGTCCGACCATTAACATTAAAAAGTGTAAAAATGTCCGATTCCTACTCCATTTGGTAATCAGAGCAATCCCAAAAACTATGATTAAAATATGTTGAATATGTCTAATAATTAAATAAAACACTCTAAATCAAATAAACTGTCGTTTTTCTCTTTTAGTAGATATCCCACTATATGTTGTTAAATGTGAACTAAAAATCTGTTCACATATGAAAAAGCTCTTAAATTCAGCATGCTTCTTTTTGATTGCATCCCTTTGAATCTCATTATAAATTCACATGTGAATTACTATTTGTCTTTCATTCTAATCAATTTTGATCCGCATACGAATTTGAAATTCAATCCACGCTAGTTCACGCGTGACCCATTGGTTCACATGTCGGGCATAAAAATAGAAGAATATTTAAATTAAGAAACATCGATTCATAACTGCCTAATTATTAATCTAACAAGTGGCTTCATCGTGAAATATAATTCCCAATTTCCCATATCTTGAGCAACCAAGTAGTCATTTGAAACTTGCATAAACAATGGATATGATGCTAAACACTACAATATTACTTTGATATTATCTCTTCACCTCTATAATATAACAAATATCACGCATCTGGACCGATCAAAAAGTAGATTTTGTCTCGCCATGAAAAACCATTCACAACTTAAAATTTACCACTTTTTTCTTATGGATTAACATAACAGCTCCCTATGAAAAATGTAATCTTTAGATTATAACAAATTATTTTCTCGAAATTTGCATCCCTTGTAGATTTTTACATGTATATAGTCCTTTGTTTAGAACAGCTCCTAATATAATTTTACTATCCACATATATCTACATCTTTTAGGATTTTTGAACGCTCAATCCATACATAAAGAAAATACATCTTATCATCAGGATGTCCCCTTAATGAAGTATTTAATCCTAATCATTTTTGCTTTGATCCATCAAAACCAATTAGAAAGATCAACAATCCAATCCCACCTGAAATCATATTGTAAATAAGCACAGTGGAGAAGGGAGGCTGTGTGATCTTCTTTCCAATTGAATGAGTTATATATTGATACTTAATTTAACTTGATTATATGTAAAAGTAATTAATATACACCTGATTCTACCTATTTTTGTGATAATTTATGTTTTGCATGTATGGCTGCTCCATGTGTATAATATAATACGTAATAGTTACAATTAGTTTATAAACATTAGCCAAATTAGCTTTGAAAAATATAAAAAATGAATTAACCTTTAGCTGATAGCTAGAAGTAATCACTAGAAATACCATATTATAAAATTGGAACTCTTGTCTTTATTTATTAAAGGAGAAATCCTCAATAAAAAAACAAACAAACAACAACCTTTTCTAATTTTGTTTTAGTTGTTACTCACCGGACATGGAGTTCATATTAAAGAAAATAAGTTTTGAGATAGTAGCTCTTAATTATCATAACGGAGCATCCTAATAAACAACTTTAAACCAGATCTTCAATCATCAACAAGTTATATCAAGCAAGATCAAGCCGTAAAAAGCATACACTTATGTATCAAAGAAATTAAGGCAAAATTTAACTTCATATTTTTCTATGCTTCGAGTTATAAGCTCTTAATTATCATAAGTACGTGCATAAACAAGCATCCTGATAAACAACCTTAATTAAACCAGATCTTCAATGATCAACAAGTTATATAAAAGCAAGAATATTGATTCGTAAACAACAGACACACTTATGTACGCAGACAAGATCGAAATCAAGAATTGAACTTCACGAACCGTAGGTATCAGTGAACTTATTCTTGATCCACTTAAAGCTATTCCTCAAAGAAGACTTGAGTTTGCCTTCCATAGTATACATGTTATATGAAGCCACTCTTTTCCTTCTCTTCACTTCAGGGTTTTCTCGCTCTCCGGGTCCATTGAAACTGAACGATTTATCTCGATCCTCAAACGCGAACCGGGCCTCAACATATGGTGTCGAGTAATTCGGAAAAGATTTACTCTTCTCCATAAGCTTATGTGATATAATAAACGCTTCAAGGGGTAGATACCTTAACTTAAAGCTACATGTGTAGTGTTGGTGTGTGACTTTATATAGCCCCACTAAATGGTGGCAGTACTTCAACACTTATAACTAATATCAAAGATTGTCATTTTTAAATTCAAGTGCACGTATTTAATTTGGGGGGTAGGGGGTAAGTGCATTAAAACATACTATAAACACAGATATAATTAGTCTTTACATTTTATAAAGATAGAGTGTTATCATTTGATTATAATTTTTTGTAAGTTTGACAATTATACTCTAATAAAATATACGAATCATGTGTACTTTCCATTGAAAATAAATTATAAACCTAATTATAGTTGCATAGATGGATTACATCATATTCGATTATAAATAAACAATTTTGGTGGCTAAATTAATACTTGAATTATAATAAGCAAGATAGCGAGTGAATTATATTAGTCATTATATTATTTAAAATATAAAATTTATTAAACAAAACATACTAGTCCATGAAAACGTCATTTGACATCCGACAAAGTAGAGGATCGGCATCATTGACCTCCCTTTCACTTCTCATTAACCTTGGCTGTAAACGCTATATGTTTGACACTCGTTATTCACGTATCATCCACTTGTCTCTCTCATCTTGATGCATGGCTTCCAATGGATGTAGGATGAGTTGTGTATTTCAAATAATAATGATGGGAGATGTGAATTTTGAAAAATTAAAAAAGCAATAAATACATAGACACTAAAGAAAACAAGTGAGCATGGGGCATGGGCCATGAAGTGACTTTGATTTTGAGAAGGAAAGATCAAAAGATAATGGCTGAATGCGTTCATGATTTGGATTCCATTATTGAAATTACCTTTTTTCTTTAAAATTAATTTGACATCTTTATATAAAAAACATATTCTTGGATAAGTACACAACTAAAACCATAAATTTATGTCACCTATATGTATAACATGTTATTAACCTTATGTATTTTCTTTTTCCCTAGATTTTATCATTTATTTATTTCATTATAATTTTTCTTCCCAATTCTTTTGGAGTTTTATCCTCAATAACTTAGAAACAAAGAAAATACATATGGTTCATAACTACATCCGACAAAAGCAACGAATTTTCTATACTAATACGACTTGTTCCTCTAGTTTGTAGTTACAGTAATCTTATAGAAATACTAGTGGTTTTTCTAAAACCATCTGGTTATACATGTTATTGGGTTGTAACCTAATAATAAAGTTAAAATTTTATAAAAATTACTAACATTCAGATCCCATTAAAAGCAATTTACCATAGCCATATTGAGATGTTGTTTCATATAGAACTTTTCACTGACATACATTTACATGATCTTCTGAGAATTGTCTGAATTTGAGGTTGTGAGCTATAAGAGGAAGCAAGAAATATACAATTTATTGGGGGACCAATAGTGGTTGAAACCAATCGCGCATGCATATATGAAATGGTTAGGTTGAGACATAAATGATTAGTTTAGTGAGCCCACCATCATCAACAACCCATTACCCACCCATGATGATGATTCTTGATTTTAAAAATTAATATATAATATAGAGTTAATCATCACTTAGTTTTTTAACTTTTATTTGATGATTTGACCATTAAATCTTTTTAATCATCTTTAGTGCTACTTGTCTTATATAAACATATATTTTATTCTAGTTTGTCTTCTTTTCTAGAATACCCTTTTTTATTATTTTATAATTTATTCTTAATTTTTGTATTACTAGCAATATATTATTGAAATTATTAATTTGAAACCAACATCTTCATATTTTAATATTAATTCTAAGATTTTTATAGGATAAATGCATCACAACCTACATCCTACATGCTTTAAACATTTAACATTTTGTTAGTGAGTCAAATCACTTAATCATCAGAATTCCTCTTTGAAGACACCAACATGTTAACATTGTTAACCGCTGACACATCATCCTCTCCATCCACTTTCCAACCTCCAATCACCTTTATAAACACAAAAAACTATAGTGTCCACAAAATCACCTTCACGACCAGCCATGATCCCTACCTTATACGCCATTTTACATTGTTGATAAAATACACCAGGATAGCATCTACCATAGATAAATATATATAACACTCAGTATGTCTGTTGCGCGCAAACACATTAATACATGATCATTTTAATCCACCTCTATCTCGTTTATGTATCTCATGTTCTTTATCTTATAAATTACAATAAAATGATCGAGGCTAAAACACCACGCCAATAAAATATTATGCAGTGATGAAGCTAAAACACCCTAAATAAATTTCCTCCATAAACATCAAATGAAAGATAATCAAAACAAATCACACTCTAAACCTCTAAATCAATTTCATATAGCCCCTAAAGAAAACATCAAACTCACCATGTAAACCATAAGAAACTCCGTTTTTGTGAATACAGTTATTAAGCTTGAAAATGTTCCTGAGACTTTATCATTAACAGATGTTGTTACTGTAGGACCGTTAGAAGGGGTAATACACTTTACAACACAACAACACAACAACACAATTGAGGAGAGTTCTTTAGAACACTTAACAGATCAAATAGAGAACTGGTTAACTAGAGTAAGAGATGCTAAGAACACAAGTAAATGAGAGACAGAACAAGATAGCAAACAACACAAGTATTTGGTTTTCAAGAATGTTGTATATTACTTCTCAAGTTCTATTACAAAGTGTTACAAAGCACAATGGAAAGTTATAAGTACTTGAGATACATATACTATATCCTACGGCTGGCCATACTTTGAAAGCTAGCTGGATACATAAGACTAGACAACAAAATCAAATGTAGAGTCAAAAGGCAGATTGCCTTTTGACTTTGTGACTATGACATGCCATAGCTCACATCTTAATATATTACCAAAAATAGATTAAGTACATAAATTCGAAAGCTCAGACTCAAGACCTCAATATACAGTTTACCAAAAGCATGGACCTTTTCACCAACTTGTGAAAGTTGGTGAGTCAAACAGATTTGCAACGGAAAAATGGTCCAACCTTTATGGAAAAGTACATAAGATAATAGCATGTAAATAAAAGTCTTTGGAAGAAATCTGTCTTCATAAACTGACTTCGGAAGACTTTGTCTTTGAAGCTTCGGAAGACTTCATATTTGGCTTTGGAAGATATTGGTGTTGGCTTCGGAAGATGTTACACTTAGAATATTTCTTGTATAAGATGTAAAACTTCCAAAGCATTTCTACTTCAGTACTTTAGTGCATGCATATAGAGAGACTTTGGATGATTTGAATATTTTGACTACATCAGACTTATTGGAATCCTTACAGTTACTATAAGGATTAAATATAAGGTTGATACAACCTAAACACCCAAAGTCTTTCCTGCATGCATGCACAAGTGTACTTAAGTGGAATGCTTCGGAAGTTTCACACTTTGACTTAGAAAATACTCTAAGTGTGAAATCTTCCGAAGCCAAGACCAATATCTTCCGAAGCTAAAGATGAAGTCTTCCGAAGCTTTAAAGACAAAGTCTTCTGAAGCTAACACTTGAAGACAGATTTCTTCTAAAGACTTTTGAACACACGCTTTATCTGATGTACCTTTTACATAAAGTTGGACCCCATTCTGCCGCAACTCTGTAAAATCACCAACTTACATAAGTTAGTGAAAAGGTCCATGCTTTTGGTAACTGTACATTGAGGTTTTGAGTTTGTGCTTTCTACTTTATGTACTTTTATCCTTTTTGTAATATACTAGGATATGAGCTATGACATGTCATAGTCACTAGTCAAAAGGAAAATTTGCCTTTTGACTCTATATTTGATTATGTAGTTGTCTAGTCAATTGTATCCAGATGGCTTTCAAAGTATGGCTGACTGTAGGATGTAGTATATGTATCTCAAGTACTTTTAACTTTCAGTAGTGCTAAGTAACATTTGTAATAGAACTTGAGAAGCAATATACAACATTCTTGAAAACCAATTACTTGTGTTGTTTTGCCATCTTGTTATGTCTCATCTTTACTTATGTTCTTAGCATCTATTACTAAACATTAACTAGTTCCCTATTTGATCTGTTAAGTGTTCTAAGCTACTCTTCTCATTGTGTTTTTATGTTGTAAGTGCATACCCTTCACCGGTCCTACATTTGGTACTAGAGCATTTCAGGCTCTATATAAAAGATCTCACCATTTTAAGATCCCTCACACACACAAAATACTTAACAACTCCAATTGTAGGTATTACCAAAGCTTATATTGAAACTGAACTATGACAAAGTCTCCATTGATCACTCCTGAAGACTTTGATACTTGATGTCAAAGAATGGAAGGCTTCATCAAGTCTCAAGACTCTAGGATTTGGGACTCTGTTGTTGAATGACCTTACATACCAAGCACCACTTCTGCTACTGGTGGTGCTATGATTCCTAAGGCTGTGGTTGATTACTCTAAAGAAGACAGGAAAAGAATAAAGATTGATTAAAAAGCCATGACAGCCCTTCAAACTACTCTTCCAAACTCCATCTACAGAGGCTTCAAGAAGTGCAAAACTGCCAAACAACTATGGGAAGCACTGAAGCTGATGTATGAGAGGTTTACTGAAGAAAAGGAGAATAAGAAGGATCTCCTAAAGCACCAGTTTGAAAAATTCACCTTCAAGGTAGGTGAAACAATGACTCAACAATACTTCAGGTATATTGAGATTGTGGACACTCTAATGGATGTTGGGGTAAATCTTGAGAACAGGGACATTGTAAGGAAGTTTATGTCCTCTCTTCCTAGAAAATGGATGCATTAATGTGTTGTTATCAAGAGAACTGAGAAACTTAAGACTCTTACTCTTACAGATTTGTATGTTATTCTTAGTGGCTACCAGATGGAGATGAACATGCAAAACTCATCTGGTAACTCCAACAATCAACTGAGTTCAGCCTTCCATGTGATTGAAATGGATATCATTGAACCACAACATCATCTTATATGCTACCCTGACAACTCATAAAAGGGCCTCTTCATCACCTTCCCAAAGACTCCAAGAGAAAACTACACTCAAGGAAGTCCTTTCCAAGAGACAAGTTCTTCTCATGCCTTTGTGTCTTTTGATGAAAGTTATGGCAACTTTCTCTTCACCCTTCAAGACCTGGACTGTATCCATCCCAATGATCTGGAGTACATGGAGACAGTCCAACAGATGGCTCTTCTCACTCACAGAGCCAAGAAGTTCTATAAGAGGACAGAGAAAGTTTCCAAGCAATGCAGCCAATGAAAAGTTTAGACTGGATAAAAGCAAAGTAAAGTATTACAACTGTAACTAGACGGGGAACTTTGCAAGGGAGTGTAAGGCACCAAGGAAAAATGGCGGGCAAGCACAAACCAGACCAAACTACATTGAGAAAGCCCCCCAGAATGAGAAGCCAAAGCAGCAAGTTGTCGTTGTTGTTGAAGAAGGAGGCTTTGACTGGAGCTTTCAGGTAGAAGATGCATCTCCAAACCAAGAACTCATGGCAGACCACGATAAAGCCAAGGTATTGGAACATCTTTGTACTCCTGAATGCATTGCTAAAGTTAATAGATACAGGCCATATAACTTAGAAATGAGATTTGATCTTAAGTCCTTAAATATCTTAAAAGATGACTTCAAAAGAGCTCAAAATGATTATAAACTAAAGATAGAGGACTTAGAGAAAACCATTACAATTCTTAAACATGAGCATACAAACTATAGGACTCAGATCAAAGACCTCATTACTTAGTTAACTGAATGCCAGGTTGAGCTTGTGATCAGCAAAGCCAGGGCAAAAAAAGTGTTCTTGAAGAAGAGACCTTCAAGAACATAATATCCACATCCTTGCATGCAAAAGTTTGTTATCAAAATAAGCAAGGACTAGGATCTTGTGAGATAGCTCATCCACACACAATCTTGTCTGTAAGATCTCCTAGGTGTGAAACTTATGAAGATGAGCTTCCCCTCATAGATCCTGTGACTAAAGAGGATAAAGAGGAGATGGTGGAGAATGGCTCTGAAAAGAGTGAGGAAGAGCATTCTAAGAAGGGTAGCCATCCCTCCGAGGAGAGCAAAGTTGTTGAGATGACCAAGTCAAGGAGAAAGAACTTGATCAGGAAGGCCAAAAGAAAGTCCAAAAATGCTCAAGAGATCAAGGCCACCTTCAATACTGCATAAAAACAAGTCTTCATCACTGCAGGATTTGAAGTGGTTAAGATTGAAGACATCAACCTAAACTCTTCTACCAAGAGTTCTAGTTTCATGTTCAAATCATCTTAGCATCAAGAAAAAGGCTGATCTATTGTGTACCACTGCTACACAGCCTAAACCATCCAACTCCAAGAATAGTTCATAACCCAAAAGGACTGTCTCAACATCTATAAAGATGAAGGTGGAGAAGTGATGTGATCAAACTTAGTCTTGTTTTCAGAAGAAGGCTCTTAGGAAGAAGAAGATGGAATGTGTTATGTGTGAGAGTACTTCTCACCTTGCTAAGGATTGTGCATACAATCCAAGAGGTACTCTTCATGTGATGAAAAATGAAACTTCCAAGAGCTCTAAGAAGAATTCAGCTTCGAAAGGAAAATCTGTTTCCTTCGAAAGCTCCAAAGTGAAGAAGATGGCAAGTGGAAAATTTCCTTTGGAAGAAAATTTGGTCTCGGAAGAAAGAAATACTTCCGAAGCACTAAAGTCTGTTGTAGTACTAGTAGGATATTCGAAGGTCCAATCATCAAAACTTCAGAAGCCACAAAAGCTTTCGAAGGGTTGAAGGTTAAGTCCAAACTTTCAAAGGTGGTATGGAAGTCAAAGAGAGACCAAGTGACTAAAAGTTCTCCATTAACAACAACAAAAGATCCTCAAAGCACAACTATAGGATCTATCACTGTTTCATTACCTTCTACTTACTTTGATAAGCCTAAGACCAATAAGGTTTGGGTTTTCAAATGTAACTAATCATTTTCTTTGTGCATGAATAGCTCAAGCAAACAAGAATGTTTGGATCATTGATTGTGGTTGTTCCAGGCACATGACAGACAATAGGTCACTACTCCAAAATTTTGAAAGAATTGATGGAGGGTCAGTTGCCTTTGGAGGAGATGAAGGAGGTTACATTTCTGGAAGGGGCAAGGTCACAAATGGTAAGCTCAACATTGAGAAGGTAAACTTTGTCAAGGATCTTAGGTACAATCTTTTGAATGTATCCTAATTTTGTGATCAGAGTCATAACATGCTCTTCACATAGCATGAGTGCATTGTTCTCAAGCCCGGGGTGGTTATTTCTCATGAGCACATCATGCTCAGAGCCCCCGGGAAAAGGAACATGTACAAGATGGATTTGCAAGAAACATCTCCCTCATGAGAAGTTTCATGCTTTCTATCTAAAGCTAATAATGATGAGTCTTTCATGTGGCATAAAAGAATGTGTCATGTAAACTTTAAGAACATGAATAAACTGATTAAGAATGATTTGGTAACTAGAATGCCAAAGAAAGAGTTTACAAGTGATGATCATTATGTTGCATGCCTGAAAGCGAAGCAACATAAGGTATCTCACAAGCCTAAGGAAAAAAAATCTATCACTACAGCCCTACACTTGTTACATATAGATCTCTTTGGCCACACCAGTGTAATGAGTCTAGAAAGGATCTCTTATTATTTGGTGATCACAGATGACTTTACAAGATTCACTTGGGTCTTTTTCCTTAAAACTAAGGATGAGACCCCTAAGACTCTAAAGAATTTCATCTTAAACATTGAGAATCAATATGATCACAAGGTCAAAACCATAAGATGTGATCAAGGAACTGAATTTAAGAACCAAATCCTTGATACATTTTGTGATGAAAAGGGTATTACAATACAATATAATGCTCCCAAGACTCCTCAGCAAAATGGTGTTGCTGAGAGGAGAAAACAAGACACTGATTGAAGCTGCAAGAACCATGTTGTTTGACTCTAAGCTGCCCATCACCTTCTGGGCAGAGGCAGTTAACACTGCTTGCTATGTGCAAAACAAAGTTTTAATGGTTAAGACTCATGGCAAGACTCCATATGAACTTTGGCACAAGAGAAAATCTTTCATTGGTTTCCTTAGGTCATTTGGATGTCCTTCCACCATCTTGAATACCAAAGATCAAATTGCCAAATTTGTTGAGAAATCAGATGATGGACATTTTATTGGATACTCTTCTCAAGCAAAGGCTTATAGAGTATGCAATCTCAGAACCAGAATTGTTGAGGAGTCAGCCACTGTGACTTTCAATGAACGCACACCCTGTGTGGCTGGTTCTGGTCCTGATTGGCTATTTGATCTTGATTTAGTTACCAACTGTTTTAACAAATCTTGTAAGAAAGTTTAAGGATCTACAATTATCTTACCTACAGGTGATCCTGATCCAAGATTTGAGCTAAGAAGACCTTCAAGTTATACATCTTCAGCTCCAGTTATAACTACTTCTGCAAATGAGGTTTCTATCAACACAATAATGACAAATTCAGCTGATACATCTGAGATTCCTTGAAATTCCAGCTCAGAGGCTCAACAACCAGATAAAGAAACTTCAAATGCAGAAGACAATGATGGTGGTGGTGACAGTGATCAAGAAATTCTTGATGTTGATAACCACTCCATAGATGAAAACATCAATGATGTTACACACTCATTGGATCAAGTTTCACTTGATAAGTGTGTTGATATGGTGGGAGAAGCATCAATGCCATATCTAAATTTTTCTAATTTAGATCTCTCTCAACAACTTGCTGTGATCCCTCAGCTAAGGATCCATAAGTCTCACCCCACCACTGACATCATTGGAGATGTTGACATTGGGGTAAGAACAAGAGGACAAACCCATGATGCAAATGTTTGTCTTCACTCTTGTTTCTTGTCCTAGATAGAGCCAAAGAAAATTGATGAGGCTTTAAAGGATGGAAGTTGGGTTGAAGCTATGCAAGAGGAGCTGCTTCAATTCAAAAGGCAAAAGGTTTGGAACTTATGTCCTCTTCCTCAATGGAAGACTACCATAGGAACTAAATGGGTTTTCAGGAATAAGAAGGATGATAGAGGACTTGTCATAAAAAACAAAGCTAGACTAGTTGTTCAAGGATACACACAAGAAGAAGGAATTGACTACACTGATGTCTTTGCTCCTTTAGCAAGACTGAAAGCTGTTAGGATTCTTGGCATTTGCTGCATCCTAGAACTTCAAGGTTTATCAACTTGATGTCAAGTGTGCTTTTCTGTATGGGGTGATTGATGAAGAGGTGTATTTCAAACAACCACCTGGTTTTGCAGATCCTAATCATCCTGATTATATCTACAGGCTTGATAAAGCTCTTTATGGGCTGCACCAAGCTCTAAGAAAGTGGTATGAGACTTTATCTTAGTATCTCTGTCAGCAAGGCTATAAAATGGGTACTATAGATGGAAATCTCTTCATCAAAAGAACAGGAGATGACATAATGCTAGTTCAAGTATACGTAGATGACACAATGCTAGTTCAAGTATATGTATATGACATTATTTTTGGGTCAACTAATCCAAAGCTCTGCAAAGACTTTGAGAAGCTAATGAAGGACATGTTTGAAATGAGTGCCATGGGGGAACTCAATTTCTTTCTAGGAATTCAAGTGAAGCAAGTTGAAAATGGCATCTTCATAAGTAAGTCAAAGTATGTACAAGACATACTTAAAAGGTTCAACATGACTGATTGTAAGGTTGCTAAGACACCCATAGCCAGAAATCACTCTTTTGGACCTGATCTTGAGGGGGAGTGTGTTGATGAGCATCTCTACAGGGTAATGATTGGGTCTCTCATGTACCTGACAGCTAGCAGGCCAGATATCATGTTGGTACATGCATTTATGCAAGATATCAGGCCAATCCCAAGATGTCACACCTGGTCACTATCAAAAGAATTCTAAGATACCTTAAAAGTGCTCCATTTCTTGGCCTTTGGTATCTAAAGAATTCCTACTTTAATCTGTATGCTTATATAGATAGTGACAATGGTGGCTGCAACATGACTGCAAAGTCTACATCAGGGGGATGTCAATTTTTTGGTGGAAGAGTAGTCTCTTGGCAATGTAAGAAGCAATCCTGTGTGTCTGCATCAACTACTGAGGCTGAATACATTGCTGTTGCAAGCTGCTGTGCTCAAGTACTTTGGATTAAGAACAAGATGCTAGACTATGGATTCAATTTTAAGGAGACTCCCATCCACATAGACAACAACAGTGCTATCTCAATCACAGAAAATCTTGTGCAACACTCAAGGACAAAGCATATCAATATCAGGTTTCATTTGATTAGAGATAACTTTGAAAAGGTATTAATCAAACTAGTCAAAGTTAACACAAAGGAACAATATGCTGATCTATTCACCAAAGCTTTTGATTAGCAGAGATTTAAATATCTTGTATCAGCTATTAGGATGATTAACTTTGAATAGATTTTCTTAAAACTTAATCATATTTATTTCTAAACCTGTGTGTCCTAAGTTGTCTATTTTATCACCTTTATAAGCCCTTGCTTTCTTTGGAAGAAAAATATTTTCAAAAGATATTTCTTAGATTTTTGAAAATTTTGATCTCTTTTCTCTTCGGAAGATTTAAATTTACCTTCGGAAGAAATTTATGTCTTAAAAAGCAAATTACTTTCGGAAGAAATTTCTGAAATATCGTGAGCAAATAAACCTTCAAAGGTCCAAACAAGTAAAACACATCCTCCATGAACAAGAATCACACAAAAACATAAGAATTCAACATAGATCCACAGTAACCAAACCCTAACATATATAGTAAAAACTAAACAAGAAATTAGTAAAAAACAGATTTAACAAACATATATACCTGAGATACCAACAGTGCAGTAGACAAGAGCAAAGATCGAAGCTAAAAGATCAACTAAAGTACTCTTATGTTTTCAAAGAACAAGTTTCTTTCGAAAGTAAATTACCTTCGGAAGTTTTTATTCTCCTTAGAATAAAAATCTCTGAGTGTAAATTCTCTTCCGAAGCAAAATTCTCAAAAACCTTTAAAATATCTTCCGAAGCAAATAACCTTCAGAAGATTTCTCGACTTTCAAGAAAACTACTTTTTGGGCAAACAGGAAACTACTTTTCAGAAGTGGGATTGACATCCGGATTTCAAAGTTTATCATCTTTCATTAACTTTGTCTCAAATCCTTTTCTCATAAGTACCTAACGGTTCCCCCTCTTTCTATCATCTTCATCTTTCCTAACCTAAATTTCCAAAGTTTTTCATCTTCCTTCACCTTTAAGCTTCTGAAATGGCTAACCTTAACCGCAAAAACAACCTAGATTTCTCCATACAACTTCACAGGCAACACAACCAAGTTGCTCTATTAAGCTCTGAGAAAAATGAAAGTTTCTCAGAGATTTGCCTTTTCTTGGAACTATCAAAATACTTTACCTCCCTTACCATTGATCCTACTCTCTATGAGGATCATCTGCTTGAATTTTGGAATAGCTGCCAAGAGATCATTATGGATGGGGAGAAGGCACTATCTGCCACAGTGCAAGGGAGGACAATCTTCATCTCTCCGGCCATCATCAACACTCACTTACAACTGGATGATGAACAAAGAGAGTTGTCCTTCATAAAAGATGTTGTTAATCATTCTTTTAAGCAGATGAGTTATGAGGGAGATTTCTCTGTAAAGACCTTCAAGAAAGGGAAGGTCTCACCACAATGGAAATACCTACTTCATGTGGTTATTCACAGCTTGTCAAACAAGCATGGAGGGTGGGACCAGATTCCTAAGGATCTATCCTTCATAGTACATGGAATGGTTCAAGGGGTCAAGTTTAGATACTCTCAGTTTGTTTATGCAAATTTGCTTGCTAACTTGGACTCCTTAGAGTATTATATGTTTCCTAGATATGTTCAACACATTCTCAAATGTGAACTAGGCTCACAGTTAAGGGAAATAGATAAAATTCTTAAATTGGGACAGATAAAGCCCGACATGTTTAAAATTATGAAGAAGCCAACCGTAGGCGTTTGAGGGGTAGAAACAGCCCTTGTCCCAAAAATGTTAGAGATCATTGCTCAAGGTGAAAACCTAGAAACACAAGCTAGTGTTGAACCCACACCTTCTACATCTCAACCACCAAAAAGATCACAAATCACCCTCACCTACAAAAGAAAACTCAAATGAACCCCTGCTCGGACTATTGAGTCTATGCAGGCTCCCATATACTTACCCATATAGGAGGAAATGGATATTGGAGCTCCCACTTCTCCTGAGGAGCAAACCACTCCCATTACTTCAATGGTCAGTGTTGAGGTTCCTCATGCTCAACCTGATGAGCTCACAAGCCCAAATGCCTTAAGCCTTCACTCTGAGTCTAAACACTCAAGTGAAAAACCTTTAGGGGACAACTATCATCCCCTGCCTTTAGACTTAAACCAACCCATTCCTAAACTTGACTTCTATACTGATGAAGACTTAGGTTTCAGTGAGTACCATGACTCTCTCTTCTTTTCCACTTCTCAAACAGAGATGAGTGCTCTTGAGTCCCCTATGTCTAGCCCACATCAGTCACCCATCACTGAGGTGGATACTTCTGAAATTGTTTAGGATATCCATATCGAAGAGGCTCTCACTTCAGCAAGTGATTACATCATTAAGACCTCAACCATGGCAACTCAGCCCATTGACACCTCAACTGAGGCTGTTAGTGAGCAGAGGAAATCCAACAGCCAAGAACCTGAAGCTGGTGGTGAGAGAGAGGATTTTGGTCCAATCATCTCATCCCTAATGATTCTTCTGATGAAGATGAGGGAAATCTGAGGCTAAAGGTGCAGAAACTGTCATAAACATGCACTTATCTAGTCTCCAAGGTTAGTCATCTTGAATCTCAGGTGACTACCTTGCAAAATAAGGTCAATGATCAGCAACTTGAGATATCTTATCTCAAGAAAAAACTAGTTGGGAGACCTTTAAGAAGAGCTCAACCAGTAACACAAGAACCTATGAATATGGTTGACCCAACCTCTAGCTCACCTATGCAAGTAGGTGATGCTACCAAAAAGAGGGAGAAAGTCATTACAGTCACAGAACCTGGGAGTTCTTCAAGGAGTATGGACATTGAGGACTCACCATCCTCACTTGCATTTGAGCATACTCAGCAATTTCCTCAAGTTCACATTAATGTGGACTCAATAGACTCCTTCATTCAGAGTCATTTTGAGGAAGTTATACCAAGGGCAGTATCATCTCCACCTCAAGGATCTTTCAATCACATCATAGGGTGGATGTATGATGCAAATAGAAGAGCCCTTATTTTTCAAAGAGTTTAAGGGAAGCAAGAAGTTACAATTTTCAGACTTTGAACTTCTATGAAAGTCTTGACCTTGTTAGCATGCCACTTGTCAACCAAAGCCAATCTAGATAAAGTGACAAGTTGGCCCAAAGAATTCAAGACAAAATCACTGTAGAGTACAACTTCAGAAGGAAACTAAGGCAATCAGGCAATATCATTGGTCAATTGGATGTTGAGGCAGACCCTAAGATTAGCTTCATAGGGGAAACTTTGACTGAAGGCCCAGTGGTAGAACCTGAAAGCCCTGTCTCACCATCAACTTCTACAAAGATTCATTCCCTTGATGAGACACCTGCTGGTAAAGGTATATCAACCTCTCTTTGGCAAGAGCTTGGAAGCTACACCAAGCAATGAAAGCCAAATCTCTCTCTATCCTGAGTCACAAAGGTCTGTGAGTGACAAAGGGAAAAAAATGACTTCTGAGGAGATTGAGGAGGAGGATAGAGAGAGGAAAAGGAAGCTAAGGGGAGAAAGTTCCTTTACTAGTTCTGCAAGACTCATGGAAGCTGCTATCAGGGGAGCCCCCAGGCCAAACACTCAGAATGATGAGTTGAGGGCAGTTAGGATCAACTACTTGCAGACTAGGAACTATGACATTAAAAATATCATCTCCCTCCCCTTAGATGAATTAAATGAACTGGCTAACATGGAATTGCCAAAGGAAAGAAAGAAGGTAGAGGATGCAAAATTACTTCTTCAAATCAAAGAAGAAAGAAGACAAAAAAGACTTTACAAGCATGTGCCTACCCTCTCCCCAGTTTAAGAAATTCTCGTACATGAGGATGTGGTTACACAAGAACCTCAAGTAGACAAAGAAACTGATAGGATAAATACGATAAACTACTTGAGTACCACAGGTCTCTATCAGGCAGCTACACTTCTTCTCTTACCCTTTGATTATATTGAGTTTGAGTATCTCAAATAGCTTGAACTTGAATTAGTCAAAGAAAGAAAGACTATTAAGAGGAAGTTAGGGGAAGAGGCTGCAAAGTCAAGAGCCATCATCTAGAAAAGCATGAAGAATTCTGCTGACAGGTAGAGGATGATGAGCTTCTTGAAGTTGTATGGATTCTCCGGAAGGAGACTTGGCCTTATGTCTCTGTCCACCATGGATGAGCACATTAGGGTGATCAAGTATAAGATTCAAAGAGGTGAAATTGTTGACTTACACTCCCCACCAAGTCAAGTCCCTCAAGAAATAGAGATTAAGGTTAAACCATTTGAGACAACACAACCTGAATCTCCTGTTGAGCCTCAGCAAGCTTCCACTTCTGATCCATAGCATGGTTATATCCCCTCTCAATCTAAACCTATGAGAGAGGAAGACCCAACTGAGAAAGACAAAGAAGATCAATCAGGTGCTACAGGCCAGTCTTCTTAGTTAAAAGGTTCAAAGAGGAGAAAAAAGATGGCTTCTCAACCAAAGCCAAAGAAGAAGAAGAAAGAAACATTTATCTACATCCTGAGGATTTGCAAAAAGAGGATGCTCCACTAACTCCAATTCAAGTAGCTCCTTTAGCATCAGGAAGACCCATCTTGTCCTAGACATACACTACAAATCCAG
>BJCM01212723.1:0-11559 GCA_018326385.1 Flaveria bidentis
TATATATATATATATATATATATAATTAAAGATATAATTTGTTTTTTGCAGTTTGGCGGCTTCTTGAAGAACAAAATGAAAAATTCTTTAAGAACTACTATTTGAGGCTGGCAGTGCTGGACCAAATAAATAAGTTTGATTATCTCATCGAAAAGCAAGCTGCAATGATGAATCAGTTGTCTGATGCCTCTCATATACAACCCAATGCATGCAATCTTGCAGTGCAACCAGTTCCAACAGATAATGGACCGAGTGGCTCGAAAGATTGTGGGCCATCAGGGCTGCAGAATGCTTCTGATCATCCGTTAATATTGGCTCAGAACCTGAATGTTGGAATGACTAATGAGACTCCAGTAACTGATGAAAAAGCATTTGGTTCATCATTTAGCAACATTGGTTCAAACTCACATCAGTTACAAAGAACATTTAGCGATGATCTATTCGCGTTTCTGTCATCAGATACAGACTATTTATTTGATTCAATTAACTTTACATTAGAGAACCAAGGTTAGTTTATATTCATGGTTTATGTTACATGGTGAAAGTTAACCTGATTGTTGAACTAATGCTATTTGTTGACTCTATCTGCTTGTGTGGCTGCAGGTTCATCATCTTCTCATCAGATGCAAGTAGAATATGATGGTTTATGTTGATAGGAATCACAAAGTAGACTAGCTGACATTGTTTCAAGTTTTAAAAGCATTTAAGAAGGTATATTATATAATCATCGATTACAGTAAAAAAATATCATATCTAATTGCTGAAAAATCATTAATTTGCAGGAAAAAAAAAAGTTGCAGTAAAAACCTGTGGTGAGATTGTAACAAGGAAGTTAAAGTTGTAAACTGAGTAAATAACTACAGGAGTTTAGATATAAGGGTGAACGAGGAGCCAACTGTTCGAGCACATGGTAGCTATGGGTACATTGACAGGTTATTCAGGTCGGTGCTGTGGGTTGTGATTCTGGTTCACGAACCAACTTGTGAAGCCAATAACTAGCCGTTGGGAATGGTCACATATCCGTTAAAATAGTCGTTACCCTATAAATTAAACTAGTTTTTAAACCGAAAAACATAACTTTCTCTACTCGTACATTTTGAACTTTTAGTTGTTTTTATTTGAACTTTAGTGTCTGTTACTTTTTATTAATGAAGTTTTGTTTTTGTTTAATTAAAAGTATATATGTTATTTTTCATTCGAAAAATACTAGAAAAATTTTGGATTAAAAAATTATGCCACGACTTCAGGGTGGCCTAATAGAATATCTAGCTTAAGCTAGGGCTTTGAGGCTTCCAAAAAATAGAGCCTCAAATTTGTAAGAAACAAAAACATTATACATATATGCAATATGTGTGGACTGGGCTAGATTTCAGCCTCAAAAATCAACACCAGTCATGAAAGTTCAAAACCTTGTTCGGCATTCTCGCTAAATATAACACCTGGTTATTTCCCTTGAACCCAAAGAAAGAAGAAAAAGAGAAAGAAAAGAAATAAAGTCCAAAGTCGAGGGACCGAACTTGTCAAATGGGAAGAACTTGAATGAGTGGGGGTATAAGAGGGGGGAAGGCAGCCCACACCCTCTCCCACACTCATAATTTTCGGCCATAGAGAGAAGAGAGGAAGAAAAGTGGTTTCAAGCTTCGGTTTTCATGGATTCGAGCGTGAAAGTTGAGGTGTAGCGGGTTGGATTGAAACTCTACTCGACGGGCTTGTTTGTGTGAGTTCAGGACCCCTCTTTTACATGATTTCTACTGATTTGAGGCTGGAACACATAGTAAAACCCGTTTTTGAAATGTGTGTGTTGAACTCGTATGTATGTGTTTGTGTATGATGCGAGTGGGGTTTGTTTTCGGGCTTGTGTGTCCTTGAATGGTGTTGTGGTATGTATTCCTAAGGTTTAGGATGGTTGATTTGGGCTTAGAACGGTTTGAGAGGATTTGGAGGCCGAAAAGTGCAGATTAGGTTCGGGATGAACTGCATTCTGCATCAGCTAGGGCTATGCGACCGAATGGTATGCGACAGGAGGCCATACGGCCGAAAGGCATGCGACTGAAGTCCATGCGCATGGATGCCATGCGACTGAGGTCCATACGCATGTGAGTCGTGTGACTGAGGTTCATTCGCATGTGAGTCGTGCAACTTAGGGTCCATACGCCTAGGGATTCATCCGCATTGGGTTCATTCGCCCATAGGTCCATTCGCATAGGTCCATTCGCATAGGATTCATCCGCATTGGGTCCATTCGCATAGGATCCATCCGCATTGAGTCCATTCGCCTAGTGTTCAGTCGCCTGGGAGGCCATGCGACTGAATGGTGCCCATACGCCCAAGTAGGGCTTGTGCGCCCGAAAGAGCATAGTTTAAATTTCTGACTTTCAAGGAGATGCGTAGAGGTAGGCTTTGACTTGGGAGGTTCCCGAGGGTTTATGTAAGATGACTTTTGATGCCATAGATTTTATGTTGGGCATGATGATGATGTATGATGTTGTATGTTTATGCATAATGGTATGTATGATGTATGTTATGTTTGTGTGATGCTCGGTATGATGATGTTGACTGTGTATCTTATGTTCCTTTTTATGTATGATTATTTTTCCCTTGGCTTTGCGTTGGATGTTAATGAAAGAAATGATAGTATTATGTAACATAAAGTGGAAGATAATGAAAAGAGGAACGAAATGAAAGAATGCATGCATTAACGAATGAACGAACGAAAGAAAGGCTTGCAACCAAATGTATGGAGGTTCACACTCAATGAGGAGTGTTAGCTCAACTGTGTGCGGGTAAGCTACCCCATGAGGATGCACACTAGGGCTTGATCCGTGTGATCAAGCATATGTATGGAGGTTCACACCCAATGAGGGGTTGTCAGCTCAACTGTGTACGGGTTAAATACCCCATGAGGATGCACACAGGGGTTCAGTCTTTGTGATTGATCAAATGTATGGGGTCCTTATCGCTTAACCTTAGATGAATTGCTTGATGCTCTAGAGGGGGGTTAAGCACATGACAGGACCTAGATGAAAACGAAAGATAATAAAAGTATGAAATGAACGATGATGAAGATAATAACTATTATCTATGTGTACGTACGATGTGTGATCACGTCCTAAGACTGTTATGATTTGAAAGAAAGTAACGGATGGTTTTTAAACGAAAGCACAGTATGTTTTACAATAAAACAAGAACTCACTCAACAACGCTGACTTTTATGTGTTTCCAGTTGGCAAGTAAAGTTGCTGAGGATGGCACGGGGCGGCTACTCACCTCTTTTGGATGACATCCATTTTTATAATTCTTTTGTGATGTAATGCAACATGTATTTGTAACTTGATAACGATGTATTGTTTTGCAAAAGCTTTTTTAATGAAATGAGATGTCTATTTTGATGATTCCGCTGCAATGCTTTTCTTTACTTTAATGAAAATATATGTTTTATGTGCAATGATTTACCAGTTGTGAGCGTCCCGGGAACGGGGCCTTACAAGTTGGTATCAGAGCCAAAGTTTAAGTGAAACGGGTAAAATTTTAAAATAAACCTTAACTTAAACTAAAAATGAGATGAAAAGGGATGGGATGCCAGTCTGAGTAGTTGCGTGTCATCAGGTATTTTCGTAATGTTAACCGGTATTATGTGTGCATGTTATGTGCTTTATGTGTTGTTTGTAGATTTAGATACTGATGTAGTCAGGATAAGTAATGCTTGGGGTATGAAGAGTAAAGTAAGTGGCTAATCACAACTGGCCATTGTAATTAGGGACAACTATACTTGACATAAATTGAGATGTTCCCTTGAATGATCGTGTTGGTGTTTGAATCTTTCAATGTGTGTGTGAATGGCAGGTGGTATATCTTCAAAAGCTTCACGTGGTGGAGGTCGTGGTGCCGAACCGCGACCCAAGAGAGGAAGACCCAGAGTTGAGAAGGTGGTTCATGAAGAAACTGATACCCCTCATCCAGAGGGCGGTGATGAGAGCACCAATCTGAGAGCCTCAGTAAAAGAGGATGATATGGAAGAAGTTCATCAGGTCATGCAGACAATCTTACCGTCTGTGGTGACCGAAGTTATCAAGGTTGTACGAGAAGGGGAAAGAAAGGAGAGAAACTGGTCTTCGGGAGGACGGGAGCAACCAAAGCCTGAAACGGTTCTCTCCGATGATGAAGAGGAGGAAGAAGAAGAGCCTGCGCCGGAGGCGGCATAAGATGTAACTACGGGGCTTTTCAAAGGGGTAAGCCCCCTACTTTTGATGGTAACGGCACTGCTGCTGCTACTCACCGGTGGGTGAGAGAAATGGAAGCTGTTTTGAACATCAGCGAGTGCCGGGAGGATCAGAAAGTGAAGTTTGCTACCCACTCCTTCGTGGACTCAGCTTTATGCTGGTAAGAAAACGTTGTCCAAGCTGAGGGTAGTCGGGCTATTAGGAGGATGAGATGGTCTGAGCTAAAGAAGTTGGTAATTGAGGAGTTTTGTCCTCATAGGGAGATAGATAAGGTTCAAGGGAGTTCTTGCAGTTGGAGGCAGGGATGATGACACATCAACAATACACTATGAAGTTTAATGAGATGGCACGGCTGGTTCCAGACCAAGTGACACCCTTGTCACGAAAGATTAAAAGATATATTCATGGCTTGCTAGTGGATATTCGTAGGCACATGATCGCTGCCTGATCGAGCACGTTTAGGTTGTCGGCGGATTTGGCAGGGAGGTTGTATGATAAGAGAGCTATGGTGGTAGTGGCTGAAGGTAGCAAGAAAGGGAGTGGTGACCGCAATTGGAATGGGAAAAGGTTTGGTCGAAGTGGTGCCCCGACGGGTAACAAGAAGGCATGGGTGGATGACCGCCGTGTGGTCACATCTGGTGTAGGGTCGAAGACGTGTGGTAGATGTGGAAAGGAGCATAGTGGAGAATGTAGGTTGGGATCGAACTTGTGTATCAAATGTGGGAAGATAGGGCATATAGCAAAGGACTATCGTACGATCCGGTGTTTTAACTGTGGCGCGGAGGGCCACATGAGTAGATATTATAAGAAGCCGAGGGTTGAGGGTACTGGGGTGAAGAAGACTGGAGGTGAAGGACCGAGGGTGAGTGCCAGAGTGTTTACGATGACGCAAGAGGAAGCTAGAACGAACCCTGATGTCATGTTAGGTACGTTTCTAGTAAACCAAACTTTAGCCTCCGTGTTATTTGATTCTGGTGCCAGTAAAAGTTTTATTTCTGTTGTTTTCTATGCTAAACTGCCTGTCAGTAGTAGGAGTGTTAATGCGCCCTTTGATGTAGAAACTATCATAGGTAAGTCTACAAGGATTTCTGAGATGATAGAAGACTGTGATGTGGAACTAGAAGGTCATAAATTTCATGTTAGACCATTCGTGATGACCTTAGGTGGTTTCGATGTGGTTCTTGGGATGGATTGGTTGGCGGATTACGAGGCGAACATTGTGTGTCGCAAGAAGATGATTTGACTGACAGCGCCTAATGGGAGTAAGGTGACGGTTTACGGGGATCGGGTCACGACGATCCCGAAAGTAATCTCAATGGCGATGGCGGGAGAGTGCATGAGGCGTGGATGTAGTGCCTACTTGGCCTATGTAAAGGACGTGGATACGCCAACACCACAACTGTCTGATGTACCGGTTGTGTGTGACTTTCCAGACGTGTTCCCAGAAGACTTACCAGGAGTGCCACCTGACCGAGAGATCGAGTTTTAGATTGATCTGATACCGGGTGCCCAACCTGTTGCTAAAGCACCGTATCGGTTGGCTCCGACTGAGATGAAAGAGTTGATGGAGCAACTGCAAGAGCAACTTGATAAGGGGTTCATTAGACCGAGTATCTCTCATTGGGGTGCTCCGGACTTATTCGTGAAAAAGAAAGACGGTAGCGTGAGGATGTGTATCGACTAGCGTGAGCTGAATAAGTTGGCGATAAAGAACCGCTACCCATTACCAAGAATTGATGACTTGTTTGATCAGCTTCAAGGTGCCAGTTGGTTTTCAAAGATAGACCTTCGATCGGGCTACCATCAGTTGAAAGTGAAGGAGCAGGATGTTCCTAAAACAGCTTTTTACACGTGCTATGGACATTACAAGTTTCTTGTCATGTCTTTTGATTTGACCAATGTGCCAGCTGCTTTTATGGATCTAATGAATCGAGTGTGTCGGCCGATGTTGGATAAATTAGTGATTGTGTTTATTGATGATATCCTGATTTATTCGAAGAGCAAGATTGAGCATGCCCGTCACATTCGGGAGGTTTTGGGGACGTTGAGAAAGGAGAAGTTGTATGCCAAGTTCTCCAAGTGTGCGTTCTAGTTGCGTGAGGTTCAATTCTTGGGTCATGTGGTGAATCCTGATGGGATTATGGTGGACCCGACAAAGGTGGAGGCGGTGATGCAATGGAAGTCTCCAAAGACGCCATCCGAGATTGGTAGTTTCTTGGGTTTGGCGGGCTACTAAAGAAGATTCATTCAAGTCTTCTCTAAGATCGCCTCTCCACTAACCAAGTTGACTCGGAAAGATGTAAAGTTTGTATGAGGTCAAGCTCAAGAGAAGGCGTTCGAAGAATTGAAAGAGAGGTTGACTCAAGCTCATGTTCTGTCATTACCCGATGGAAGTGAAGATCTGGTGGTTTATTCTAATGCTTCCTACTCGGGGTTGGGGTGTGTGTTAATGCAGATAGGGAAGGTTATAGCCTATGCATCCCGATAGTTAAAGGTTCATGAGGTCAATTATCCTACTCATGACTTGGAGCTAGCAGCCGTGGTCTTTGCGCTAAAGATTTGGAGGCACTATCTTTACGGGATGAAGTGCACCATCTTCACTGACCACAAGAGCTTGAAGTACTTCTTCGAGCAGAAGGATCTGAACATGAGGCAGAGACGATGGATGGAGCTCATAAAGGATTATGATTGCGAGATCCATTACCATCCGGGCAAAGCCAACATGGTGGCGGACGCCCTTAGCAGAAAAGAGAGACCCGAGCCGATTCGGGTGAAAGCTTACCAGTTGATCATGACCTTTGATGTGATGAAGCAAATCAAAGAGTTTCAAGATGAGGCATTGAAAGAAGATCATCTCAACTCTGAAAGAATGAGAGGTCTGGTTGCGGAATTGGGTGAAAACAAACTTGGTGTTAGAACCCGATTTGGACGAATGTGGATTCCTTGTTTTGGGGATCTATGCATGAAGATCATGGATGAAGCTCACAAGACTCGATACTCTATTCATCTCGGTGCTAAAAAGATGTACCAAGGCATGAAGAAAGATTATTGGTGGCCGGGTATGAAGCGTGATGTGGTGGAGTATGTGAGTAAATGCCTTACTTGTTTACAAGTGAAGGTCGAGCACCAAAATCCTTATGGGAAGATCCAACCTTTGGATATACCGGAGTGGAAGTGGGAACATATCACCATGGATTTCATTACAAAGCTGCCGCGTACCCCGAAAGGGTATGATGCCATATGGGTGATAGTTGACCGTTTGACGAAGAGTGCTCACTTCCTACCGATCCGCGAGACATATTCATCCGAGAGGTTGGCGGATCTATTCATCAAGGAGGTTGTAACTCGTCATGGTGTACCAGTGTCTATTGTGTCTGATCGTGACACCTGGTTTACTGTTGGAACATATATTGTCATATATAGTGTGTCCGTCGCTAGACGAATAGTCTAGGCTTAATGTAATACACCTGATATGTTTTAAACACAAGAAACTGGGTCATTCGTAGGAGCATATGCGAATGAGACTCAGTCGTACGACTGAGCAATGCTAATGGACCAGTCGTGCGACTGAGAGATGCGATAGGGTCATTCGTACGCTTGAACCATACGCATGGCCCAAATCAACCGAATGGGCCCAGTCATATCTAATATGGGCCGAGGCCTATATATACCAGTTTCAATGTGTAGAGAGAAGAAAGGGTTTTGAGAGGAGTCTGCCCGGAGCCTAGGGCTGCCGGATGAGAGGGGAGATCATGCTCGATCTCCCCTTGCCAAGAGTCTTGATTCTAATGTTGTAACGAGCTTGTAATCATTAGGTTTTATCAATGAAACCATTTTATTATAGTTTGTATTTATTGTTTGTCTCTTGGTTTTGGTTTTGTTTCCTTTCGTCAAGAACATGCTCGGATGTCTACCGATCCAGCGGCCCTCGCAATTGGTATCAGAGCCGGTTACTGCTGGAATGATCTAACAATCATTCTAGCAACCCGAGCTCTTGATTTCTAGATCAATTTCAGGTTCTTTGACGTTAAACCCACTTCGTGTTCTTCGTGTCTTGCTCAGATCTTGTTACGTGTGTTGTTTCTATGTTAAAATCGAACTCGAAACCACGTTCCAATCACCCCTGCTAATCTTATGATGTCTATGTTGGTTCGGTTCATGTAAAATTTGTAAGATTAGGGTTTTTGGCAGCCCTGGCGGCTGCAGATTTGAAAATCTGCGTGCAGATCCGCTCATGCGACTAAACCATGCGAATCGACCATTCGTGCGACTGGACCATGCTAATGGATCATTCGTACGACTGGACCAGTCGTATGTTCCGTCATGCGACTGGACCAGTCGTATGTTCAATCGCACGAATGAGCCATCTGCATTGACTCATCCGCATTTGTTTCAGACCAAAAATAAAAAATAAAAAAAAAAGAGTCTGGAACTGCCTCTTACACAGATTTGAGGATGAGCAAAGCATATTCACCCTGAGGTTCTTTTGTCAAATAAGTTCGATGTATACCCCATTATTCGTCAGACTTCCAAAATAGGTGAATGTAGTTGGAACATGAAAGAGAGAAGAGAGGATGTCAGCAGTCGGTGCTGATTTTGTGGGGGTAGTCAGGAGCATCTGACTATTTATGGGCCAATCAAGTTATATTTATCCGGACAAATAGGATTCTGATTCTTAGGGGAATCCTCTATAGAGAAATTGAAGACGCAATCAGAAAATGATGATGTGAGCTGGTTTCTGATGATGAATCTGAATGCATGCTAATTTGGTTGAGATTGTCAGCTGTGGATTGGAACCCTCTACCTTTTGCCCAATACACCGTATGAAGACGCCAGGAGAGCACAATGTCTATATATTGGGATATGCTGAATTTGAGGGGGAATTTCTGCAGGTGTTAATGTTAATCAAATTAGCCTGTGTGAAGATTGATGCAATGGAAATCTGTTCATGTCATTATCTGGAAACTTCAATCATATGGGGAATCTTGCTGCTATGATGGTGTTCTACAAAGTAAACGAAAGCTGTTGTGCCTAAATTCATTTTCAGGGATACTGTAGCAACCTGACGGATCGGCAACGTTGGCTAATATGGTTTTTTGTTTGATTCTATTGGAAACCAGAACAAAGATTGACTGAAGATTGTAAGAGGTGTTATCTACTATACGCAAGCAACGTCCAAGGAGGAATTTGTTGGAGCATATATTGTCATATATAGTGTGTCCGTCACTTGACGAATAGTACTTAATGTAATACACCTGATATGTTGTAAACACATAAAACTGGGTCATTCGCAGGAGCATATGCGAATGAGACCCAGTCGCACGACTGAGCCATGCTAATGGACCAGTCGTGCGATTGAAAGATGCGATTGGGACATTCGTAAGACTGAACCATAAGTATGGTCCAGTCGTACGATTGAACCATACGCATGGCCCAATCGTACGATTGAACGATACGCATGGTCTAATCGCACGAATGGGCCCAGTCGCATCTAATATGGACCGAGGCCTATATATACCAGTTTCAATGTGCAGAGAGAAAAAGGGTTTTTTAGAGGAGTCTGCCCGGAGCCTAGGGCTGCCGTATGAGAGGGGAGATCATGCTCGATCTCCCCTGGCCAAGAGTCTTGATTCTTATGTTGTAACGAGCTTGTAATCATTAGGTTTTATCAATGAAACCATTTTATTATAGTTCGTGTTTATTGTTTGTCTCTTGATTTTGGTTTTGTTTCCTTCCGTCAAGAACACGCTCGGATGTCTACCGATCCAGCGGCCCTCACAATTGGTATCAGAGCCGGTTACTGCTGGAATGATCTAACAATCATTCTAGCAACCCGAGCTCTTGATTTTTGGATCGATTTCAGATTCTTTGACGTTAAACCCACTTCGTGTTCTTTGTGTCTTGCTCAGATCTTGTTACGTGTGTTGTTTCTATCTTAAAATCAAACTCGAAACCACGTTCCAATCACCCCTGCGAGTCTTATGATGTCTATGTTGGATCGGTTCATGTAAAATTCATAAGATTAGGGTTTTTGGCAGCCCTGGCAGCTGCAGATCTGAAAATCTGCATGCAGATGCGCTCATGCGACTGGACCATGCTAATCGACCATTCGTGCGACTGGACCATGCTAATGGATCATTCGTACGGCTGGGCCATGCTAATGGACCATTCGTACGACTGGAGCAGTCGTATGTTCAATCGCACGAATGAGCCATCTGCACTGACTCATCCGCATTTGTTCCAGACCAAAAATAAAAAAAATAAAAAAAAGAGTCTGGAACTGCCTCTTGCATAGATTTGAGGATAAGCAAAGCATATTCACCCTGAGGTTCTTTTGTCAAATAAGTTCGATGTATACCCTATTATTTGTCAGACTTCCAAAATAGGTGAATGTAGTTGGAACACGAAAGAGAGAAGAGAAGATGTCAGCAGTCGGTGCTGATTTTGTGGGGTAGTCAGGAGCATCTGACTATTTATGGGCCAATCAAGTTATATTTATCCGCACAAATAGGATTTTGATTCTTAGGGGGAATCCTTTATAGAGAAATTGAAGACGCAATCAGAAAGTGATGATGTGAGCTGGTTTCTGATGATGAATCTGAATGCATGCCGATTTAGTTGAGATTATCAGCTGTGGATTGAAACCCTCTACCTTTTGCCCAATACATCGTATGAAGACGCTAGGAGATTACAATGTCTATATATTAGGATATGCTGAATTTGAGGGGGAATTTCTGCAAGTGTTAATATTAATCAAGTTAGCCTGTGTGAAGATTGAAGCAATGGAAATCTGTTCATGTCATTATCTGGAAAAATCAATCACATGGGGAATCTTGCTGCTGTGATGGTGTTCTACAAAGTAAACGAAAGCTGTTGTGCCTAAATTCATTTTCAGGGATACTGTAGCAACCTGACGGATCGGCAACATTGGCTAATATGGTTTTTCGTTTGATTATATTGGAAACCAGAGTAAAGATTGACTGAAGATTGTAAGAGGTGTTATCTACTATTCATAAGCAACGTCCAAGGGGGAATTTGTTTAAACATATATTGTCAGATATAGTGTGTCCGTCGCTTGACGAATAGTCTAGGCTTAATGTAATACACCTGATATGTTGTAAACACATGAAACTGGGTCATTTGCAGGAGCATATGCGAATGAGACTCAGTCGTACGACTGAGCCATGCTAATGGACCAGTCGTGCGACTGAGAGATGCGATGAGGACATTCGTAAGACTGGACCATAAGTATGGTCCAGTCGTACGATTGAACCATACGCATGGTCCAATCGCACGAATGGGCCCAATCGCATCTAATATGGGTCGAGGCCTATATATA
>BJCM01212724.1:0-15454 GCA_018326385.1 Flaveria bidentis
CTCCATGCAGCTTCACAAGAAACATAAGCAAGTTGCTCTGTTGAACTCTAAGAAAGATCCTTGTTTCTCAGAGATTTGCCATTTTCTAGCTATGTCAAACTACTTCACATCCCTAACTATTGATCCTACTCTCTATAAGGATCATTTGCTTGAGTTTTGGAAGACCTGACAAGAAGTCATTCTAGATAGGGAGAAGGCATTGTTTGCTATAGTGTAGGGGAGAACAATCTTCATCACTCCAGCCATCATTAACAATCATCTTCAGCTGGATGATGAAGAAGGTGAATTGTTCTTCCCAAAGGAAGCTATAAACCACTCCTTTTAGCAAATGGTCTATAAAGGAGATTTCTCTGTAAAGACCTTCAGGAAAGGGAAGGTCTCATCCCAATAGAAGTATTTACTACATGTGGTTATTCACAGCTTGTCCAACAAGCATGAGGGTGGAACCAGATTCCTGAGGATCTCTCCTTCATAGTGCATGGAATGGTTCAAGGGGTCAAGTTCAGGTACTCTCAATTTGTCATACAAATTTACTTTCAAACTTGGACTCCTTAGAGTATTACATGTTTCCTAGATATGTTCAATATATTCTTAACTGTGAACTTGGCTCATAGTTGAGGGAAAGATGTAATATTCTAGAATTGGGACAGATGAAGCCCGACATCTTTAAAATTATAAAGAAGTCAACTATTGGCTTCTCTGGGGTAGAAACATTCCTTATCCCTAAAATGTTAGAGCTCATTGCTCTAGGTGACAACCTAACAACACAAGATAGTGTTGAACCCACACCTTCTACCTCTCAACCACCTAAACAACCTGAAATTACCCTCACCTACCAAAGAAAATCCAAACGAACCCCTGATTTAGCTATTCAGCTTGAGTAGGCCCCCATATCACTACCCATACAGGCGGAAGTGGACTCTGGAGCTCCCACTTCTCATGAGGAGCAAACCACTCCCATCTTATCAAGAATTTGTGTTGAGGTTCCTCATGCTCAACCTGATAAGCTCATTATCCTAACAGCCTTAAGCCTTCACTTTGAGTCTTAACACTCAAGTAAACAACCTTCAGGGGAAAGTTACCATCCATGGCCTTTAGATCTCAACCAACCAATTCCTAACTTGATTTATATGATGATGAAGACATGGGATTCAATGAGTACCATGAGTCTTTCTACTCCTCCCCTACTCAAAAAGAGATGAGTGCTCCTACCTCTCCCCTGTCTAGCCTATATCATCCACTTACCACTTAGATGGATCTCCCTGAACATGTTCAGGAGATCCATATGGAAGAGGCTCTCACTTCTGGCATCTCAGCCCATTGACACTTCACTTGAAGCTGTCAGTGAGCAGAGGAAATCCAGCAGCCAAGAACCTAATGTTGCTGATGAGAGTGAGGACTTTACTCCAATGCTCTTATCCCCTTATGATTCTTCTGATAAAGATAAGGGGAATTTGAGACTAAATATGCAAAAACTATCAAAAACATGCATCTATCTAGTCTTTACGGTGAGTGACTTAGAATATCAAGTGACTACCTTACAAAATAGGGTGAAGGATCAGCTACTTGAGATATCTTATCTCAGGGAACAACTAGCTGAGAGACCTTTAAGGTGAGCTCATCCAGGAACACAAGAACTTATGGATGTGATTGACATAACTCCTAGCTCACTTATGCAAGAGGGTATAGCAATCATAGAACCTGTGAGTTCTTCACAGAGTATGGACATTGAGGACTCACCATCCTCACTTGCAATTGTCCCTACTCAGCAACTTCCTCAAGTTCACATTGATGTGGACTCTCTAGACTCTCTCATTTAGGGTCTATTTGAGGAAGGTATTCCAAGGGCTATGTCATCCCCACCCTAAGGAACTTCAAATTACATAATTGGGTGGATGTATGATGCTGATAGAAGAGCCCTCCTTCTTCAAAGAGTTCAAGGGCAGCAAGAAGTCTTTGATTTTCAAACATTGAACTACTATGAAGGTCATGACCTAATAAACATTCCACTTGTCAACCTAAGCCAATCTAGGCAAGTTGGTAGGCTAGATCAAAGGATTCAATATAGAACTACTAAAGTGTTAAGCCTAAGAAGGATACAAAGGCAATCAGGTAATATCATTGGTCAAATAGATGTTGAGGTAGACCTTGAGATTAGCTTCAAAGGGAAAACCTTGACCAAAGGCCAATTGATAGTTCTTGATAGTCCTATCACACCTATAACCACTTCAGCAATTAATTCCTTTAGTGATACACCAGCTGGTGAAGGTGTATCATAACCTCTCTTTGGCTAGAGCATGGATGCTACACCAAGCAATTTAGGCCAAAGCTCTCTCCACCCTGAGTCATAAAGGTCTATGGGTGACAAAGGAAAAAGGAAAATGACTCCAAAGGAGATTGAGGAGGAGGAGAAATAAAGGAAGAGTAAGCTAAAGGGAGATAGTTCTATTGGGTCTTTAGGATTCATGCAAGCTGCAATCAAGGTTACCCCCAGACTAGATACTCAAAATGATGAGTTAAGGGTAGTTAGGATTACTTACTTACAGACCAGGAACTATGACATTGATCAAATCATCTCCCTCCCCTTAGAGGAACTCAATGAACTGGTAGACATAGAAATGTCTAGAGAGAAGAAGGAAGCAGAGGATGTAAGGTTTCTCCTTTAGATCAAGGAAGAAAAGATACTGAAAAGACTCTACAAACATAATCCTTCTCTCTCTCCAGTTTAGGAAAGCTTTGTGAAAGAGACTATGGCTACACAAGAACCTCAGGTAGATAAAGAAATATGTTTATAGAGACCTGTGGCACTCAGGTAGTTGATCATGTTGATCTCTTGACATTTTCTTTGTCTACCTGAGGTTCTTATGGAGCCACAGTCTCTTGCATAGGGTTTCTTGATTTGCTGAGAGAGTAGGAACATGTTTTGTAGAGCCTTTTTAGTCTCCTTTCCTCCTTGATCTAAAGAAGCAATTTTGCATCCTCTGATTCCATCTTCTCTCTTGACATTTCCATGTCTACCAATTCATTCAATTCTTCTAAAGGGAGGGAGATGATATTGTCAATATCATAGTTCTTGGTCTGTAAATAAGTAATCTTGACTGCCCATAACTCATCATTTTGAGTATTTGGTGTAGGGGCAGCCCTGATTGCAGCTTCCATAAAGCCAGTAAACCTTGCAGAGGAACTTTCTACCTTTAGCTTCATTTTCCTCATCAAGGGAATGGATTTCTAAAGAAATTGTTGGTATGATAGGGCTCTTAGGCTCTATAACTAGGCCTTCTATAAAGGTTAACATCCAGTTGACCAATTACATTACCTGATTGCCTTTGTCTCCTTTTGAGGCTGAACTCTTTAGTAATCCTATATTGAATCCTTTGATCCAACTTAATAAAGGAGTCTATAGAGTCCACATCAATGTGAATTTGAGGAGGTTGTTGAGCATGAACAATTACAAGTGAGGATGGTGAGTCCTCAAAGTCCATGCTCTGTGAAGAACTCCCAGGTTCTATGATTGTAATGACTTTCTCCCCCTTTTTGGTAGCATCACCCTCTTATATAGGTGAGCTAGGAGGTAGGTCAATCACATCCAGAAGTTCTTGTGTTCCTGGATAAGCTTCTCTTAAAGTTCTCCCAGCTAGTTTCTCTTTAAGATAAGATATCTCAAGTTGTTGATCATTGACCCTATTTTGTAGGGTAGTCACTTGAGATTCCAAGTGACTAATGTTAAAGACTAAATAGGTGAATATTTTAGATAGTTTTTGCACCCTTTGTCTTAGATTCCCCTCCTCTTCATCAAAAGATTCATTATGGGATGAGATAATTAGACCAAAGTCCTTAGTCTCACCACCAGCATCATGTTCTTGGTTGCTGGTTTTCCTCTGCTCACTGACAACCTCAGATGGAGTGTCAGTGGTTTGAGTTGTCATGGTTGAGGTATTAAAGATGTAATCACTTGTAGAAGTGACAGACTCTTCCATATGGACCTCCTAGAGGGTTAGGGAGATCCACCTCAATAGTAGGTAGATGATGTGAGCTAGACAGGGGAGAGTCAGGAGCACTCATCTCTCTTTGAGTTGGGGAAGAGTAGAGAGACTCATGAACTCACTGAAACTCAAGTCTTCATTATCATAGAAGTCAAGGCTAGGGATTGTTGAATGAGATCTAAAGGGTGAGGATGATAACTGCCCCCTAAAGGTTATTCACTTGAGTGTTGAGACTCTGAGTGAAGGCTTAAGGTTGTTGGGCTAATGAGCTCAATAGATTGAGCATGAGAAACCTCAGCACTAATTCTTGAATAGATGGGAGTGGTTTGCTCCTCAAGGGAAGTGGGAGCTCGAGTGTCGACTTCCTCTTTTGTGGGAAGTAATATAGGGGCCTGCATAGACCGAATAGCTTGTGTAGGGGTTTGTTTTTATTTTCTTTGGTAGGTGAGGATAATTTGTGGTTGTTTTGGTTGTTGAGAGGTAGAAGGTGTGGGTTCAACACTAGCTTAGGTTGCTAGGTTATCACCTTGAGCAATGAGCTCTAACATTTTGGGGACAAGGGTTGTTTCTACCCTAGAGAAGCCAACAGTTGGTTTTTTCAAAATTTTAAAGATGTTGGGCTTCATCTGTCCTAATTTAAGATCATATCATGTTCCCCTCAACTGTGAGCCTAGTGCATAGTTGAGAATGTGTTGAACATATCTAGGAAACATGTAATATTCTAAAAAGTCCAAGTTAGCAAGCAAATTTGTATAAACAAACTAAGAGTACCCAAACTTGACCCCCTAAACCATCCCATGTACTATGAAAGAGAGATCTTCAGGAATCTGGTCCTAGCCCCCATGCTTGTTCGACAAGCTGTGGGTGACCACATGAAGTAAGTAATTCCACTGGGAGGAGACCTTCCCTTTTCCTAAAGGTCTTAACAGAGAAATCTCCTTCATAGCTCATCTGCTGGAAGGATTGGTTAACAACTTCTTTAGGAAAGGACAATTCACCTTCCTCATCATAAAGCTAAAGGTAGGTGTAAATGATGGCTGGAGTTAAGAAGATTGTCTTCCCTTGCACTGTAGAAGACAATGCCTTCTCCCCATCCATAATGACCTCTTGAAAGGTCTTCCAAAAATCAAGCAGATGATCCTCATAGAGAACCGGATCTATGGAAAGGGAGGTGGAATAGTTGGACAAAGCCAAAAATTGACAAACCTCTGAGAAACTGGGATCTTTCTTAGAATGCAACAGAGCAACCTGATTGTGTTGCCTATGGAGTTGCATGGAGAAATTTCGCTGATAGCCCCCGTCACTCGCCATCGTCTCTCCGTTTTGAAGTTTCATGGGTAAAAAGATCATCATAATCTTCTTTTCTATTGGTTTTCTTATTGTTTCTATTCGGGTTGATTCGGTAGTGTCATGGTGATGTGTTCGGTAGTGTGTGTGTGTTGTGGTGCCATGGCAGTGGTTTCATGGTGATGCAGACATGTGTTTATGTGTGCATTGTGTGTTGTGTGTGTGTGTTGTGACATGAGAGTGTGTGTTGTGTGTGCATGTATGGTTGTATATATATATGTATGTGTGTAAGTTAATATATAAGCGTGTATGTTAATGTATACGGGTGTGTGGTATATATGTATATTGAATGTTTAAATGTATGTATGATAATATATATGTGCCTATGTTAATGTTGATGTATCTTGTATTTAAATGATGATTTTAAAACGTTTTTACAAGTTTAATTATCTATTATTATAGGTGCTTGTTTGGTTCGCTTACGTTAGTTGACGCCTATCATTATCTTTTGTTATTTTCGCATCATTTCAAGGTGATTATCACGGCCCCGTTTCTATTATAATTATCTATAAACATCAAGGGGGAAAAGTTTGCTTAACCCTTTTTATGTTGTGAACTCATTTATTCATTAGGGACTATGTGTTACCGTTTTGTAAGTTTACATCCGGTATATGCATGAGTTTTCTATGTGGTTCTTTATTCACAACTATTTAACTTCGGTGTTGGAGTCGACGGATAGGTATTGATAGTATTATTAGGCTGACACCCCCACACTTGTTTGTTGGTATACTAGTTGTGACTGACAATGGCCACGGATGGGCCTAAGGGTGAATATATTCCGACAAGATCTGTGTGTATGTTGTGAGACTCATGTTTATATGTGATATTGCTTGTTTATAACTATTTACACTATGTCCCACAAAACTATTACACAACATAAATTATATTTACTACTTAAACCTGCGAACTCACCAATAATATGTTGACCTTTTTGAGCATATCTTTTCAGGTAACAATAAATGAGGATAGCTAGGGATGTTGCCTTAGCAACGACCCTAGGGTTTGCATTATTTAAACCTATTAGATGTCTCTAACAATTTTGTTGGATTGTACTTTGTTATTCATATTTTTGTCCACTTGTTCTAGGGTTGTGGGATTTACTTTTCTTTTGACTAGCTAGCTTTGTTTGTCGTGGGATTGACTACCTACAACACAAGTCTCCATTTGTGTCCGGTGACATCATGACATGTTGATTTTTCATCATTTAGTCCATCTCTATTAATTAACAATGTGTTATGATGATCCCGTCCTTTACATCCTCGTGTTTCCGCTATAAGTGGGGGTGTGATTGGTATCGAAGCTATTGGTTATAGAGAATTAGGTGGATTATTCGACCTAGACAATAACCTAAGTACCCATATGTAGTATGCATAATAGGATTATGTGTGCAATAATATACATGTGAACATTCTACATGCAGTATTGGCTATGTTTACATATCTTGGCTTACAAGCTATCTTTGATATACTTATTTGGGAAAGTTGTGCACATTGTATCTTCTATTTATACCTTGAGGAAGCATTAGGGAAATGCATCCTCTCATTCTGTATTTGACTTCAATTTAGATTGGATTGATATGTGCTACTATAAGAATTCTTCTAAGGATTTAGGTTCTTAAGCCAACCTTTATTCCACACGTCTATCGATGTCACATCCCTCTCCTTCTGAACCTATAAGGGAGGTAGACCCAACTAAGGAAGACAAGACTAAACAACAAGGTGCTGGAGGCTAGTCTTCGTAGTTGAAGAGTTCTAAGAGGAGGAAAAGGATGGCCTCTAACCCCAAGATGAGTTAGAACATCTTGAGGAAGTGCAACAAGAGTAAGCTCAATCAACTCCTATTCAAGCAACTCCTCTTTCATCTGTAAGACCCATCTTGTCCTGGACTTACTCCACTTATCTAGAAAGATGGCATGCAATCAGAGATCAAGGTGCTAAAGATGTCTACACATGGCAAGACATGTTCAATCTACCTCTGCATGATCTCTTTGAGATGAGAATATACTATGAGAGTCTGAGTGATCTTGACCATCTAATGAACAATGGTATGGTCATTATCATAATGAGGATGGTTAACATCTAAGATCTTCATGTGTTTTGGTTGCATCAGCCTAGGGGGAGTTTGTAAGGTTTATATAAAGGTTGATGCACCCAAAACATCCAAAGTTTTCCTGCATGCATGCCCTCAAGTACAGAAGTAGAGATGCTTTGGAAGTTTTACACCATGCACTAGAAAATACTCTAAGTGTAAAATCTTCCGAAGCCAAGATCAACATCTTCCGAAGCTTAAAAGTGAAGTCTTTCGAAGCTTCAGATACAAAGTTTTTTGAAGCCAAGAAGTGAAGCCAGGTTATCTTCTAAAGACTTTTTGAATACATGCTTCATCTAATGTAATTTACCATAAAGCTAGACCACTTTCCATTGCAAATCTGTTAACTCATCAACTTTCAGAAGTTGGTGAAAAGGTCCATGCTTTTGGTAAACTGTACATTGAGGCCTTGAGTCTGTGCTTTCTACTTTATGTATTTTTATCCTTTTTGTAATATATTAGGATGTGAGCTATGTCATGTCATAGTCACTACTCAAAAGGCAATCTGCCTTTTGACTTTACATTTGATTTTGTTGTCTAGTTCAAATGTTTACAGCTGGCTTTCAAAGTGTGGTCGGCTATAAGATGTAGTATAAAGTATCTCAGCTCTTTGTACCCTTTGAATATGCTTTTAACACTTATAAAAGAACTTGAGAGCAATGTATCACCAGGATATTTTTATAAGCAACAAAGAAAGAATAAAAGCGAACAAAAGGAAAGAAACATAATAAAACCCAAGTTGAGGGGTTAAAATTGTCAAAAAGGACAAATTGTCTGAAAAGTTGGTGTAAAGTGGGCATGGCCACCCACCCTTTTTCCACATTTCACTTCACTCGGATATTTTAGAGAGAGAAAGCAGGGAGTTCTCGGATATTTGAAGAAGAACAAGAAGAAGACCATATTAAAGGCAAGATTTGGTATTTTTAAGATGTTCTTGACCGGCCTATGCCTCGGTTGTTTGTTTATTTGTGTTCGGGTTGTGTTTTGGTGGGTTTCTAGGTGTTGAACTCTTTTGCAAACGGGTTTTGAAGGAAGTCATACCCAAACGCTGCTAAGGTGAGTTCAAGAACCCCCTTTTTACTTGTTTTAAATTGATTTGGGGCTGGAAATGCATATATGTTCATTTTTATAAAGATAGGTTTACACCCGTATGTATTTGTATGAATGTGTTTGTGGGTAGGGTATGATTTGGGTGTTAATATGGTTATGATTATGTTATGAATGTGTTTCTATGGCTTGGAATGCTAGTGTTAAGCTTAGAACTTGTTAGATTGATGTTTGGGACTGATTTGGAATGATTATAGTATTGGTTGGTTGGCCATGTGCCTGAAAATGGCCCATGCGCCCAACGGTTCATAACTGCCTAAGTGTTCTCATGCGCCCAAACCCCATACGCCCAAATAGTGTCCATGTGCCTAGAAATAGGCTGAATTTTACTAAGTGTTCATGTGCACAGAAAGCCTATATGCCCAGTCACTCATGCGTCTGCATAGTGCCCATGCGCCTAGAAATGTGCCCAGATGCTTAAGTGTTGGCCATGCGCCCCACTAGTGCCCATGCACCTGATAGTTTCCCATGCGCCTGTATAGTGCCCATACGCCTAAGACTTAGAATATTTTCAGAGAATTTGGTAAAAATGTAAAGTGTAGGCTTTGACTTGGGATGTTCCCTGGGATGAAGTGAGTTGACTTTATGATGATGTATGATGATTGTTATGTCATGTATGTTGTTGATGATGCCTTGTATGGCTATCATTATGTTTATGTTCCTATTTATGTATGTTTATTTTCGTGGCTGTACGTGGTATAGTTGTGAATGTAAATGAAAAGTATTATGTAACGTAAAGTGGAAGATTATGAAAAGAGGAACATAATGAAAGATTGCATGCATTAATGAAAGTGAAAGTGAAAGTAAAGAAATTCTTGCAAGTAAATGTACGGAAATACACGACTCTAAAATGTCGTTAGCTCAACTGTGTGTGGTTTAGCTAACCAATAAGGATACACATAGGGGTCTAGTCTTTATGACTGGCCAGTTGTATAGTACATGGATGATAGTGGATACTCACCCTGTGCTAGTGCTAGGCTATATGCGTTATGGAATCCATTTATGATATTCGGCCCAGTACCCGCTTTGTGCATACATTTGGGGTGTAGTATACAGATGGGATTTTTGTCGCTTACCTCGGTGTTGGTGCTAGGCTATGTGTGTTATGGAAGTCATTTATGATCTTCAGCCTAGTACCCGCTTTGTGCATACGTTTGGGGTATAGCTGATGACATTGATCCGGAAAGAAGTAAAGAATGAAAGTAATGAACGGTAAAGGAAGATAATAATGATATTATCTTTGTGTACGTATGGTGTGTGATCATGTATGAAAGTAAAAAAAAGGTATTACACAAAATTAAAGTATATTTAATTTTAAAAGTAGAACTCACTTAGCAATACTGACTTTTATGTGTTTCCAGTTGGCAGGTAATGGTTGCTGAGGATGGCACGGGGCGACTACTTGGCTTATTTTGGATGGCATCCATTTGTATAATGATAATGTTTTTGCATTGTAATGCAAAAAGATAATGTTCTGTAATTTTTAACATTGTTGTATTATTTTGCAAAAGCAATTATATATATATGAAATGGTTTAAGTTAATTCCGCTGCAATGTTTTAATAATGTAAATGTATATCATATGTTTTTTTGTGCGATGATTGACTAGCTGTGAGCATCCTGGGAATGGAGCCTTACAAGCAATATAAAGAATTCTTGAAAACCAAACTTACTTGTGTTGTTTGTTCTTAGTTCTGTCTCATATTTGCTTGTGTTCTAAGTATCATTCTTGAGTGTTACCAGTTCTCCATTTGATCTGTTAAGTATTCTAACATCACTCTCCTTATTGTGTGCTTGTGTTGTAAGTGACCAACCCTCCTAAACGGTCCTAAAAAACATTTATGCTAATATATTCAAGATATAGATTAAGACAAATTCATAATAAATATACTCAAACTACATATTAAGGTATAATTAAAAGATGTCACAATCTTTCAATAATTCTCCCTCTAAAAGTTCGACATAATCTCTCGATGATGTTTACTCATCATCAAGAGAAAAATTGATGGACCAATGTGACTAAATCAAGCAGATAACTAGGGTTTATGCGGGTGAGCAAAGAATAGTAATGTGGATGGGAACAAACGAGGAAAATAGTTCAACATATGTGGCTAACAATTTAACTAATGAGGGAGGACAATATGTTCATCCACATTAGTTACACTTATGAATTTTATGGGAAAATACGACAACTATGACAAATGAGGGTATAAGCATACTAATGCAAATGAGTATATGCCATCTGTATTTCCCCAACATAGGAACACTTAGAGGCAAATGTGGATACTAATATTAAGTATGATTGACTATGATCATCCGCATTGGATACTAATGCGGACCAACTATACACATCCATATTTGCATAATTGGCAAAAAGAAGTGCTAATATAGATGACTGCAATTTGCATAATTAGCAAAAAGAAGTGCTAATTGTTGGGTTTTGTTACCAGATAATGAAAGCTAGTTTAACCATTTAAACTACAAAACACAACGGATATAAGGTGTTAAAAGTGGGTTTAACAATCTGAAAATATGAACCATTTTTAGCCCAAAACAAAACACATGAACAAGGATCAGATGTATGTGAAATGAAATGTTATCAAAACGAAAAGAACAACCAAAGGGTTTTCTTGAAACTACCTTTCAAGAACAAGAGGATGTTGTATGGATGAGAAGAAGGTGATGATGCTTCTTGAATGGAAGCCTCCAAAGAAGAAGACCTCAAGCTTGTATACCCACGAGCTCTTGCCAAACACCTAACTTGTTAGGAGGTTAAACACCAAATCTCTTCTCCTTTCAAGAAAGCTAAAAATCACCCAACTTGAACTTGAAAATAGCCAAGAAAAACGAATTGTTCAGCCAAAGAGGAGGAATGAGAGCTTTTGCATGTGTGTGTGAGAAAGAGTGTTAGGATTGAGTGCTAGAGAGTTAAAGTCTTGTATTGAAACAAGACAAAAAAAATCCGAAGACCACCAAGGGTGGCCGAAATTGGGTTTCAAAATGGGTTCCCTCCCATTTTAATTTTATAAAATTTGCACTCCTAATTTAATCCATAAGTTTATAAAATTAACCCCTTTTAATTTTATAACTTTAACACATAATTATTTGTTATTATTTAACTCACTTAAATAATAAAATAAATAATTTCTCACGAACAAATTATCCATATAATGTTGTTCTACTACAAAAACAATGTTTTAGAAAACATATTTTCTAAATTGGTGTCAATATTTATTTGTATGATCTCATCAACAAATAAATATTTATTGGTGTTTGTTTAGCTTGTAATTGGGTATGACCCAACTTGGATCATAACGTACTAACCACATCAATCTTGTATGTGTCTTGGGCATACAAGATCCAACAATCTCCCACTTGCACAAGATTCATAGAAGATTGATGCAAGCAGTAAATACTGCCTAAAAACGGTTCACTACCCTTAATATGTATGACTAAGTGCCATTCAATAAAATCATCCCCTTCAAGTACCTTACTCGAATTGTTTTAGGTGAATCAATCATCTATCCTTTTGTCATAGATGTCATGTTAAATCCCAGAGATACAGAGAGATCATTCTCCATTGATTTAACTTTATCAGGCCTTAGACATCTTACTCTCAATGAATAAGAGGGACAAATTCCATCTTGACTACATACGTCTCTCAAAATCACCTTGTATTAAGCCTGAACTCAGCCTTATGTATTTCCATGTTTCAAAATAGCAAAGAACTAAGTCAAGGTATAATATGTGGTAAATATCAAGACCCAATATGTATCTTAGGTCAGAGGATACCAAATGATGTTTGCCTTCACTCAATTTTACTTATGATCAATCAAGAAGATTTCATGTAGTAATATTTGAGATGCGGGTTAGTCCAATACTTGTATCCCACAAATATCTATGAAACTTGGCAGCAATCCTTGCTCTATATTCATCCATATGAATATCTACCAATCCAAGTTCATAATAGTCTTACCCTCATAATTGTTCCCACAAGTATGAACGACTACAGACGTTCTAAGTAAATGATTTACTCATAGATTTTAAACATGCGAAATAGGAATATTAGTTGAACCATTATAACCAAATAATTCATTCAAGTAATAAAGGGTTACAATATCTAAATACAAAATTAAGGATCAAATCCAGTCACTAGAATATTGAAGTCTCATGGCACAAGTATGACTTTCATGCTTTGCCTTTTCAAGAAGCTTCATGAGTAGATCCGCAATGTTTCGATCCGTGTGAACTTTGCGAATACATATCTTTCCCTTTTCAACTTCATCCCTTATATAGTTGAATCTTCATTCAATGTACCTAGTCGAGATTTACAAATGACACAGGTAAATATGTAAATTTTATAGATTAAAATGTTGTTAAGACACCCAAATAACATAGATCGAGCTTAGATCTATCACTTCTTACATAAAAGTTGATAACTTTACTTTAATCTTTGACATTCTCTCTCTAGAAGGGTAGCTTTCTCCTCTAGGATGCGAGGTTTGTGAGAACCATGCATAGGGCGACTCTCTTTCTATTTATAAAAGGGTTTTAGGGTGTGAAACTTCCATTTGTCCACCTTTAGCCCCTACATTCTTTCAAATCTCTAAACTAGTCGCCTTTTTTTTGTCTTTTACCATGTTTTATTAAAAAAACAAGGTGTTAAATATTATCTATTTATTTTACATGTTTCTACGTACGTAATTTTTTTATCAATTACATATGTTGCTATAGCATGTGCAAATATATTTTTAATTTCGGTTTCATATTGTACTATTTATATACAACCTCTTATAGGGTTAAACCAACTATATTATTCTACTCTTTTCATATTTGTGGAAGTTTATCATTGTAATCCATTTATTTTTGATATTCTAATTGTATGGTTATTTCAAACTTAGCAAGTAAATTTAATGCTAGTATATGTAATTTTGTCGTATTTGTGTTAATAAATGTAATAGTAATAAATTTGTTACTCTCATAGGTTGACAACATATTGGATTTTAGATTTATGTTTATCTCTCCCTGGATCTAAATCTAATATTTGTGACGCATTTAATGTATTACTAGATTTTTCCTTATTTTTACTCCCCTTTAAGACTATGAATTTAGTACACTTAGCATGCTAAGGTGCTATAAATACTTATCTAGTCGATTGTATAACAAAAAAATAAAAAACCAATACAATTATTTGGTTTTATTTTTGATTTCAGTTTGGTAAATTATAGATCACACAACCAAAACATTTTAATTTGGGCATATTTGATTTTTTTCTATATATTAGTTATGGTATGAGTATTTATTATCAACAACTAGATATTATTTGATTAATGCTACAAATTGTAGATTAGCTTTTCCTCATGTAGGGGATGATAATTTGCATCTCGTGATAAATGGTTTCCAACATTTATCTAAATAAACATATATCATCTCCACTACATATGCTTCTCATTATACTTCATATCATGCCTAGTGATGGTCCTCCTAACTGATTTGTTAAACAACATTTAAACCATGTAAAAAACAACGTTTCATATTGTCAGGAAAATGCTACATTCTGGTAGCCTAAAAAGAACTCACATGTGACTATATAGATATACATCCTTAAGACCATACAATATTAAAATTGGTTCATATTAAGATCAATAGCTCTGCATATGTCCTTTCGATTTCTTTCAAAGAATGAAAAAGAAATCTTTGTTTGAGTTTTTTTAATGTCATAATGACCTAGGACTTGAAGACTACTCTGATGAGGACCGGAAGAAGATCATTGACAGGAATGCAATGACTATTCTTATGACTGCAATACCCAACTACAGCAATGCAAATGCGGATACTATTATTAAATATGATTGACTATGATCATCCGCATTGGATACTAATGCGGACCAACTATACATATCCATATTTGCATAATTGGCAAAAACAAGTGCTAATGTGGATAACTGCAATTTGCATAATTGGAAAAAAGAAGTGCTAATTGTTGGGCTTTGTTACCAGATAATGAAAGCTAGTTTAACCATTTAAACTACGAAACACAACGGATATAAGGTGTTAAAAGTGGGTTTAACAATCTGAAAATATTTACCATTTTTAGACCAAAACAAAACCCATGAACAAGGATCATATGTAGGTGAAATAAAATGCTATCAAAACAAAAAGAACAACCAAAGGGTTTTCTTGAAACTACCTTCCAAGAACAAGAGGATGTTATATGGATGAGAAGAAGGTGATGATGCTTCTTGAATGGAAGCCTCCAAAGAAGAAGACCTCAAGCTTGTATACCCACGAGCTCTTGCCAAACACCTAACTTGTTAGGAGGTTAAACACCAAATCTCTTCTCCTTTCAACAAAGCTGAAAATCACCCAACTTGAACTTGAAAATAGCCAAGAAAAACGAATTTTTCAGCCAAAGAGAAGGAGGAATGAGAGCTTTTACATGTGTGTGTGTGAGAGAGAGTTAGAATTGAGTGCTAGAGAGTTAAAGTCTTGTATTGAAACAAGAAAAAAAATCCGAAGACCACCAAGGGTGGCTGAAATTGGGTTTCAAAATGGGTTCCCTCCCATTTTAATTTTATAAAATTTGCACTCTTTATTTAATCCATAAGTTTATAAAATTAAACCTCTTTTAATATTATAACTTTAACACATAATTATTTTTTATTTTTTAACTCACTTAAATAATGAAATAAATAATTTCTCACGAACAAATTATCCATATAATGTTGTTCTATTACAAAAGCAATATTTTAGAAACCCCATTTTCTAAATTGGTGTCAATATTTATTTGTATGATCTCATCAACAAATAAATATTTATTGGTGTTTGTTTAGCTTGTAATTGGGTATGACCCGACTTGGATCATAACATACTAACCACATCAATCTTGTATGTGTCTTGGGCATACAAGATCCAACAATCTCCCACTTG
>BJCM01212734.1:0-44443 GCA_018326385.1 Flaveria bidentis
GATGTGAGCTATGGCATGTCATAGTCATTAGTCAAAAGGCAATCTGCCTTTTGACTCTACATTTGATTTTGTTTGTTGTCTAGTCAATTGTATGCAGCTGGCCTTCAAAGTATGGCCGGCTGTAGGATGTAGTATATGTATCTCAAGTACTTGTAACTTTTTGATATGCTTTTGTAACATTTGTAATAAAACTTGAGAAGCAATATACTGCAATCTTGAAAACCAACTACTTGTGTGTTTTGCCATCTTGTTCTGTCTCATATTTACTTGTGTTCTCAGCATCATTACAAAAGGTTAACCAGTTACTTATTCGATTTGTTAAGTGTTCTTAGCAACTCTCCTCATTGTGTTGTTGTGTTGTAATTGCATATCCTTCACCGGTCCTACAAAGACAATTCAACATGATAACGTCAACATCAAGACAATTAGAAAGTTGAAATTAGGTCATGTTTTAATAATAATATAAATAGACTCACTAGTGCATTTTTGCAAGTGTGGCTTTTATGTGTGTTTCTCATGGTGTAAGTCACCACCCAAGGAGAAATGCTCTCCTTTGGTTGGGTTTGATTTCACCAACCATCTATGATTCTCATTGTAACTTGTTTCTCAACATCAATGAAATCATACCATTATTATTATCCATCTCTTTGTTCTTTGATTCACACACGTCCACCCATCTTAATTTTGATTGCTAGATTTGTACGAGATGAATCCTAAGATCCAAGCTCAATGAATCTGAAATATTGATTTAGTAAAATGATATCAGAGCTGCTGGTTGCTGGATTTGTCTAGTTATCAGGTCTGATTTAATCTTTAATGATGTCAAGAACAATGAAGAAAACAAGAAAAATGAAGAACAAAGTCTGTGTTCATCAAAAACCTGTCTGTTCTTACCCAAAATTAGAAGGAAAACCAACAAATATGTTCAACTATGGTACGATTTGAAGAATTGTGAATATGTTCATGATTATTCCTTCAACTTTTGATGCAGTTGAACATGATTATCATCAAAAAATAAGAAAACACATTTGTTCATCTAAAAATCAAGAAGAAAAATCATCAAGATCTGTTCTAATATGGTACAATTTGAAGAAATATAATCATTTCCATGATTATTTCTTCAAAATTCAATGCAATTGAACACGGTTATCATTAAAAACAAAGAAAAGATGAAGAAATGAAAGCTACTTTTGATTTCCCAACCTGCATTGTAGTGTGAAATCGTTTTTGTTTAAGGCTGAAAATAAATGCGAATGAACAAAAACAAATGCGGATAAAGCTTGATCAAATGCGGATGTGTTATACACAAATGCGGATGTGTTATCCACAAATGCAAATGTGTTATACACAAATGCGGATGACTTGTCACCAAATGCGGATGACTTGTCAACAAATGCGGATGACTTGTCATCAAATGCGGATGACTTGGCAACAAATGCGAATAACTTGTCACCAAATGCGGTTGACTTATAAACAAATGCGGGTACTTTAAGCAGAAATGCGGATGCATTGAAATCAAATGCGGATGCCTTGCAAACAAATGTGGATGTTTTGCAAACAAATGCGGATGATTTAGCAAAGAAATGAGGATGTGTTGAAAGAAATGCTTATGATTAGTTGATGAACAAGACTTTTAAAAGAATAAAAAAAACATGAATGTGGATGATTGCAACCAACAGGCACACCAATTTTGATCCTGAAAGTAAAAAAAGAAACAAAGAAAGAGTATAGAAATCAACTTTGGTCACTTTTTCACAAATTCATCTAGGGACTTGTACAACTATCAGATTCCCTTTTTGAAGTACTCGGGCTCACATTTTTTATGATTTTTTGCACCCATCTCTAACTACTGAGCAGACAGTTAGCCAGAATTTAATCATGGGAGTACTCATTATCTGAAAAATGTCATTTATCAAGTCATTTCAAAAGAGTGGAAGTGTGTTAAACATTGATTTATCATCCTGATATGGTTTTTTGAAGTTCAAAGCCTCACCAAATGCCTAATACATTCTAATCCTTGAGTTGTGATATGAATTGTAATAAAAAAGTGATACAACCTATATCCAATACCAATAAGTATTCTCAAGAGATTCTAACCTTTCTCAGAAATATATTAGGAGGAGCTTAATTTGTGGGGGAGAATATCAATGAATTGTGTCAGAATATTAGTCGATCAAGAGCACATATGACAGAGAAGATCTTCAAATTCAAGGTTTGGCAAGCATCATTTTAGGGGGAGTATTGTTAGGGTTCAACAATGGAATAAATTGAAGCTTACCAAATCATAATTACAGCCAACTGAAGATCTCAATGTACAAGTTCAGAGACCAAGTTGATGATAACCAAAACAACAATACAAGACAATTCAACATGATAAAGTCAACATCAAGACAATTAGAAAGTCAAAATTAGGTCATAGTGTAATAATAATATAAATAGACCCACTAGTGCATTTTTGCAAGTATGGCTTTTATGTGTGTTTCTCATGGTGTAAGTCACCACCCAAGGAGAAATCCTCTCCTTTGGTTGGGTTTGATTTCACCTGCCATCTATGATTCTCATTGTAACTTGTTTATCAACATTAATGAATTTATAACATTATTATTATCCATCTCTTTATTCTCTTATTCACACATGTCCACCCATCTTAATTTTGATTTCAAGATCTGAACGAGATGAATCCTAAGATCCAAGCTTAATGAATCAGAAATATTGGTTTAGTAAAGTTGTGAGAACTTATTCTTCATCTAATCTTCATGCTCTTAGGTAAAATCTAGTCCTCACTTTGAATTCCATCTGACGCGTATAATGGGAATTTTGAAATGCTTTATTGACTTAATTTCTCGATCCATAACCTTGACGAGGTTCTTCAATGAAGTTAAATTATTCACCAATTTCCACTTCATCCAATAGAATGATTAGTGATTTATGAGCCACACACTTGTTTAGGTTTGATACATGGAACATGTTATACACAACCATCGAGTTCCTTTGGAAACTCCAACTGATAAGCCATCGAACCAATACTTTTGACAATCTCAAATGGTCCGACATATATTGGATTCAATTTACCATATTTTGCAAAATGTATTAAACTTTTCAAGAACAAACCTTCAGTAATACCTAGTCACCAACTTAAAAATCCAAGGGCTTTCTCCTCGGATCATAATAACTCTTATAACAATACCGAGCTACAGCCTACAGTACCGGTGAAGGGGTTAACTTACAACACAACAACACAAAGAGGAGATTAACCAAACTTAATCAAACAATAAACTGGATTAACTATAAGTTTGACACTAAGAACACAAGTAATAAGTAAGAGCTAGAACAAGAGAACACAAGTGTTTGGTTTTGAAGGATGCAGTATATTGCTTTCTCAAGTTCTATTACAAGTGTTACAAAGCATGTGGAAAAGATACAAGAACAAGGAATACTTATACTACTTCCTACAACGGGCTATACTTTGAAAGCCAACTAGATACAATTGACTAGACACAAACAAAATCAATTGTTGAGTCAAAAGGCAGTTTGCCTTTTAACTGGTGACTATGATATGCTATAGCTCACATCCTTATCTATTACAAAAAGGATAAAGTACATGAAGTAGAGAGTTACAGACTCAGGACCACAATGTACAGTTACCAAAAGCATGGACCTTTTCACTAACTCATGTAAGTTGGTGACTTTACAGAGATGCAACGGAATGGTGTCCGGCTTTATGGAACAATACATTAGATAAAGCATGTGTAAAAAGTCTTCGGAAGAAATCTGTCTTTATGAGTTGAAGCTTCGAAAGACTTTGTGTCTGAGGCTTCAGAAGACTTCATCTTTGGCTTCGGAAGATATTGGTCTTGGCTTCGGAAGATTTCGCACTTAGAATATTTTTGTTGCATGTGTGAAACTTCCTAAGCATTCTTCTTCAATACACTTGTGTAGCATGCAGGATAGACTTTGGATGTTTGGATTGCATCAGCCTCTTCATTAATCTCTACAAACTCCCCCTAGGCTGATGCTACCAAAACACTTAGTAAACTTCAAATATCAACAATCCTTATTAGGATGATCACCATTCCTTTCTTCATAAGGTGATCAGGATCCTTCAGACTGTCAAAGTGTCTTCTCATGTCAAAGAGATCATGCATAGGCAACTGAAACATGTCTTCCCATGTATAGATTTCTTTGGTACCTTGATCTCTAATGACATGCTATCTTTCTGGATTTGTGGTGTATGTCCAAGATAAGATGGGTCTTCCTGATGCTAAAGGAAATGTTTGAATTGGAGTTGATGTAGCATCCTCTGGCTGCACATCCTTATGATGTTCTGACTCATCCTGGGGTTTAGAAGAGGGTGCAGTCTTCTTCTTCTTTGGCTTTGGTTTAGAAACCATTCTCTTCTTTCTCTTTATAGGTTTTAACTGAGAAGACTAGCATGCAGTACTAGATTGATCTTCATTGTCTTTCTCAGTTGGGAATTCTTCTCTCTCAGGCTCAGAAGGAGAAGGAGGTTGACCCTGCTGTGGATCAGAAGATGAAGCTTGCTGAGATTCAGCAGGAGGTCCAGGTTGTGTTGTCTCTGGTTGTTCAACCTTAACCTCCACTTCAGGTGGGGCTTGACTTGGACGGGAGTGTAAGTCAATGAGCTCTCCACTTTTAATCTTCTGCTTGATCACCCTGATATGCTCATCCATAGTAGATAGAGACATGGGGCCAAGTCTCCTTCCGGAGAATCCATATAGCTTCAAGAAGCTCATCATCCTCTACTAGTCAGCAGACTTCTTCATGCTCTTTTGGATGATGGCTCTAGATTTTGTAGCTTCTTCCCTTAGCTTTCTCTTAGTTGTCTTTCTGTCCTTGACTATCTCAAGCTCAAGTTGTTTTAAATACTCAAACTCAACATAGTCATAGGATAAGGGAAGAAGTGCTTATGTCTGGTAATGGCCTGTGGCACTCAGGTAGTTGATCATCTTGATCCTATCTTCTTCTTTGTCTACCTGAGGTTCTTGTTGAACCACATCCTCTTGTGCAGGACTTTCTTGAACTGGGGAGAGGGTAGGCATATGCTTGTACAGTCTTTTCTTTCTTCTCTCTTCTTTGATTTGTACCAGAAGCTCTACATCTTTTGCCTCCTTCTTCTCCCTTGAACTTCCAGGTCAACCAGTTCATTTAACTTTTCTAAGGGGAGAGAAATGACACTATCTATGTCATAAATCCTTCTCTACAGATAGTTTATCCTGACTGCCCTTAACTCATCATTCTGAGTATATGGTCAGGGGGCAGCCCTGATAGCAGACTCCATGAGTCTTGAAGACCCAACAAAGGAACTTTCTCCCCTTAGCCTCCTTTTCCTCTCTCTCTCTCTCCTCCTCAATCTCCTCAGAAGTCATCTTTCTTTTCCTTTCGTCACTCACAGATCTCCATGACTCAGGGTGGAGAGAGCTATGGCCTTCATTGCTTGATGCAACTTCTAAGCTCTGGCCAGAGAGAGGTTGAGAATCACCTTCACCAGCAGGTGTCTAAAAAAGGGCATTGATCACAGAAGCAGTTGTTGGTGATAAGACTGGGCTCTCAGGGGTTTGGGGGCGGCAGCCCGTGACAGCGGGGTCTAAGCGGTCAACACTTCATTTCTCGCTTATTTTCTTCAAATAATCCCAACTAAGCCCTATTATTATAAATTTGCTCATTTCGACTTTATTCCTGGTGTTACAAGTCCACCCCCTTATTTAGCTTTTTTCCTTGAAACATGTTAGTCGCGAATAGTTGAGCTATATGCCGCCTCATCTCCTCCTCAACTTCCTAAGTGGAGTCTGAACCCTTCCTGTGCTTCCACTATACTCGCACAAGTGGAATCACTTTATTCCTAAGCATCTTCTCTTTACTATTGATGACTGCCACAGATTGCTACACACAATTGAGACATTCATCCACTTTAATATCTTCCAGTGGTACGATCATATCTTTGTCACCCAAGCACTTTCTCAAGTGAGATACATGGAATGTCGGGTGAGTTCCACAAAACAAACTTGGCAACTCCAACCTATAGGCAACCCCCCCTACTCAAGCAATGATTCAAAAAGGTCCTATGTATCTCGGGCTCAACTTGCCCCGATTCCTAAACCCAATGATGCCCTTCCATGGTGAGACTTTTAAAATGACCCTATCACCCACCTAGAACATAATCGGTCTACGCCATTTATCGGCATACGACTTACCTATCTTTGGTTTCTTTCATAAAGTTTTTGATCATTTCCAGCTTCTCAATCATAGCCTCGACCACCTCGACGCTCCCTAACTGTTTATGGCAAATATCACCCCAACAAGTGGGTGTCTTACATCTCCTATCGTATAGCATCTCATAAGGAGGCATGCCAATGCTGGCATGGTAGCTATTGTTATATGAGAACTTGGCTAACGGTAAGTGGTCATCCTAACTTCCTCAAAAATCAATGACGCATGCTTGAAGCATTTCTTCGATTGTCTGAATGGTCTTATCTGACTAACCATCTGTCTGGGGATGATAAGTCATGCTGATATGTAACTTCATCCCCATAGCATCGTGAAAACTCTTCCATAAATTGGATGTAAACCGGGTGTCATGATCCGACACAATAGACACCAGTACACCATGGCGACTTACAAACTCCTTGATGAATAGATACGCGAGTCTCTTAGAGGAATATGTCTCACGGATCGGTAGGAAATGAGCACTCTTCGTCAAATGATCAATTATCACCCATATGACATCCTACTTTTTCATGGTATGCGGCAACTTCGTGATAAAGTCCATGCTGATATGCTCCCACTTCCACTCGGGTATATCCAAAGGTTTGATCTTGCCGTAGGGCTTCTGATGTTCTACCTTCACTTGCAAGCAAGTAAGGCACTTACTCACGTACTCCATTACATCACCCTTCATATCCGGCCACCAATAATCTTTCTTCATGTCTTCATACATTTTTGTAGCACCAGGATGAATGGAGTACTGAGTCTTCTAAGCCTCATCCATTATCTTCCCACGTAAATCCCCATAACGAGGAATCCACATACGCCAAATTGAGTTCTAACACCGATAGTGTTTTCACCCAACTCTGCGACTAGACCTCTCATCCTTTCAGAGTTAAGATGATCATCCTTCAATGCCTCATCTTGAAACTACTTGACCTGCTTCATCACATTAGAGGTCATAATCAACTGATAAGCCTTCACCCGAATTGGCTCGGGTCTCTCCTTTTGGCTAAGGGCATCTGCCACCACGTTGGCCTTGCTCGGATGGTAATGGATCTCATAATCATAATCCTTTATTAGCTCTAACCATCTCCTCATCCTCATATTCAAGTCATTTGGCTCGAAGAAGTGCTTCAAGATCTTATGGTTCGTGAAGATTGTGCACTTCGTCCCGTATAGGTAGTGCCTCGAAATCTTTAGCGCGAAGACCATATCTGCTAGCTCCATATCATAAGTAGGATAATTAACCTCATGAAGTTTCAATTGTCAGGATGCGTAAGAGATAACCTTTCCTCGCTGCATTAACACACAACGCAATCCCGAGTAAGAAGCATTGGAATAGACCACCAAATCCTTACTTCCTTCAGGTAATTACAAGGCAGGAGCCTGAGTCAACATTGCCTCTAGCTCTTCGAAGGCCTTCTCTTGATCATGACCCCAAACAAACTTCACGTCCTTACAGATCAACTTAGTCAACAGAGAAGCTATCTTAGAGAAGTCTTGGATGAATCATCCATAATATCCTGCCAACCCCAAGAAACACTAATCTCGGATAGCGTCTTTAGAGACTTCCATTGCATCACAACTTCCACCATGTGACCGAAACACTTAACCTCGCGCAACCAGAATGCGCAGTTGGAGAACTTGGCATACAACTTCTCCTTTCTTAGTGTTTCTAACACTTCCCGAATGTGACTGGCATGCTCTTCTTTGTTCCTCGTGTAAGTCCGGATATCATCAATAAATACCATCACTCATTTATCTAACATCGACCGACAAATTCGATTCATCAAGTCCATAAAAGAAGTTGGCGCGTTTGTTAAACCAAAAGACATAATGAGAAACTTGAAGTGTCCATAACGAATGCGAAAAGTTGTTTTAGAAATATCTTGGTTCTGCACCTTTAGCTGATTGTACCCAGATCAAAGATCTATCCTCAAGAACCAACTGGCACCTTGGAGCTAATCAAATAGGTCCTCGATCCTCGCCAATGGATACCGATTCTTCACCCTCAAATTGTTAGCTCCCGATAGTCAATACACATCCTCATACTATCGTCCTTCTTCTTCACAAATAAGACTGGAGCACCCCAAGAAGGGATACTCGATCTAATGAACCCTTTATTGAGCAACTCCTGCAATTGCTCTATCAGTTCATTCATCTCGGTCGGAGCCAACTGATACGGTGCATTAGCAACAAGTTGGGCACCTGGTATAAAGTCAATCTGAAACTCGATCTCGCGGTCTAGTGGCACACATGGTAAGTCTTCTCGAAACACGTCCGGAAAGTCACACACAACCGGTACATCAAAGATTTGTGGGGTTGACATATCCACATCCTTTACATAGGCCAAGTAGGCACTACATCCATACCTCATGCACTTTCCCGCCACCACCATCAAAATCACCTTCGGGATAGTCTTAACTCGGTCACCGTAAATCATGACCGAACTCCCAACAGGTGTTGTCAGTCTGACCATCTTCTTTATACACACAATGTTCGCCTCGTAGTCCGCCAACAATCCATTCCTAGGACTAGATCGAAACCGCCTAAGGTCATCACAAATGGTATAATAGGAACTTATGACCTTCTAATTCTATGTCACAACCTTCTATCATCTCAGAAATCTTGGTAGATTTACCTATGGTAGTTTCAACATCGAAGGACTCACCATTACTTCTACTCCTAGTGGGCAACTTAGCACAAATGGTAGCAGAAATGAAACTCCTTCTACCACCAGAATCAAATAACACAGATGCAAGAGTTTGGTTTACGAGAAATGTACCTGACACCATATCAGGGTCTGTCTTAGCCTCCTATTGGGTAATCATGCAGTCTCTGGCGCTCGCCTTCTACCCTTCACCTCCAGCCTTCTTCACTGCCCTATAACTTTTAGCCCATGCCTTCTTACTGTCTTTGCTCATATGTCACTCTCTGGCATAGTTAAAACACCTCGACACCTTGCACTCTCTCGCCATGTGGCCAGGTTTCCCACTCTTGAAGCACACGTTCAGTCCCCACCTACACTCTTCGGTGTGCTCCTTTCCACACTTACTACACCTCTTTATCCCCACAATGGATGTCACCACACGTCGGTCATTCACCGGCACACTCTTGTTGTTTACTGGGGTACCGCCCCATCCAAATCTCTTCCCGTTCCAATTCTGGTCTCCACCACCTTTCTTACTTACCTCAGCCACCACCACTTCTCGTTTATCATACAACCTTCCTGCCATAGCAACCACTGACCTAAACGTGCTCAGCCAGGTGACGATCATATGCGTGCAGATGTCCGCAGGCAAGCCCTGAATGTATCTCTTGATTTTCCGTGACAAGGGTGTCAACTGATCCAGCACCAGCCATGCCATCTCATTGAATTTCATGGTGTACTGCGGATATGTCATGGTTCCCGCCTACAGCTGCAGGAACTCTGTCTCAACTTTATCCAACTCCCTATGAGGATAAAACACCTCTGATCACCAACTTCTTCAACTCTACCCACCTAATCCTCCCGATAGCCCCGCTAACCTCAACTTGGACAATATTTTCCTACAAACATAAGGTCGACTCCATAAAGTAGTTGGTGGTGAACTTCACCTTCTGATCCTCCTGATACTTGCTAATATCAAGAAAGGCTTCCATCTCTCTCACCCATAGTTACAGCCTCGTGCTGCCTTAGGCATAGGCTCTTCTTCTTCTTCCTCATCACTAGAGACTACCGTCTCAGTCTCCGGTTTCTCTCTATCTCTCATGAACCTTCTCCTCTCCTTCCTTTTGCCTTCTCGTACCACCTTTATCACTTCGGTCATCACAGATAGTAGGATCGTCTGCATGACCTGATTAACCTTCTCTACCAAAGCCTCCTTCATTGAGGCTTTCAAGTTAGCACTCTCGTCACCACCCTCCGGATGAGGGATCTCGGGCACTTCATGAGCCACCTCTTCGGCTTTAGGCATTCTATTAGATTAAGAAGAAGGGTGGTGCAACCAAAACCAAATCATTTAGTCAAATTATGGTGCTAGTTACAAAGGCTTCCAAAGCCAAGTGTGGAACTTCCGAAGGTTGTAGAGTTCTTCCGAAGACAAAGTGAAAGATCAACTTCCGAAGACAAACTCTACTTCCGAAGTCAAGGAACTTACTTCCGAAGATCAAGTCTAAGAAGATAAACTCAGAAGACTGCTTTCGAAGTATGAAGAAAGCATAAGTTCTCAAGACTTGAAAGAAGTAGCCTTTTCCGAAGTATAAGTGGCTTCGAAAGTACTTGTTCTTCCGAAGCCATTTATCCTTCGGAAGACACTGCTATGAAACAGTGGACATAAGTATGGTCTCTGAAAATCCGTTGCAGACCTCTAAGATACTGCATGGCGTTTTCTCAAAAGCCATGTAGTTGACCATACTTTATTCGATTGTTCACCTTTTGTTAGATAGCACAGTTGCCAACTTTAGTTGGTGACAAAAGGTAAGTCATGGACCTGTCATGACTACCATATCTTGGATAAGACTATTTCTAAGATACCTTAACTCTAGCATTGTAGTATTTTCTTTAATTATAGGATCCCAGTTGGAATCAAAGTATATCTGGCTGTAGGTAGTATTATATATAGATTCTCAATGTAACTCATAACATATGCTTGTAAGAGTCTTGTAACATTTGAGTTGGAAAGCAATATATGCAAGTACCTTGAAATTATCTTTCTATGTTTGAGATGGGAACTATGACCAAAGCTCCCATCATTACTCCTGAAAACTTCAGGTCTTGGAGTAGAAGAATGGAAGGCTTCATCAGATACCAAGACAACAAAATATGGAACTCCATTGTCAACCGCCCGTATAAACCCAAGGTGGCTTCACCTGGAGGAAATAGTGCCATGATAGAAAAAGTTGTTGAAGATTATTCTGACGAGGACCGAAAAAAGATGGACGTCGACGGCAATCCTATGACCATTCTTATGACTGCTATACCCAACTCCATCATGGTGGGGTTTGAGCATTGTAAGTCTGCCAAAAAATTGTTTGATGCACTTCCTCAGATGTATTCGAGGTCCAACGACTCCAAGAAGGACTCACTGAATCAACAGTTCGAGAACTTCACTTATATTGCTGGAGAGACCCTCACCCAGTAGTATTTTAGGTACATGGATCTTATTTCCTCTCTTCAGTCTATGAAGATCACTCCTGAACTTAGAGGTCTCACTAGAAAGTTCATGAGTGCTCTTCCAAATGAGTAGACATTCTACTGTGTCTCTATCAAGAGGACAGAGAACTTGAACACTCTTACTATGACTAAACTCTATAACATCCTTAATGGATACCGTTTAGAGATGGAAAGTAAGAAGGGCCATCACACAAGCAAACCTCTGAGTCTTTCTGCTAGCAATGCTTTAATGGTTGCTGAAGGGTCAGTAACCCTACAACTACCCCACAAAATCAGCATCGACTGCTGACATCTTCTCTTCTCTCTTTTGTGTTCTAAATATATTCATCAATTCTAGAAGTCCATTAAATACTGGGGTATCCATCGAACTTATTTGACAAAAGAACCTCAGAGTAAATGTGCTTTGCTCATCCTCAAATCTGTGCAAGAGACAGTTCCAGACTCTTTTTTTGGTCTGGAACACCGTTCATTCGCATGACGTGGAGGACAAATATCACATTTGTGTGAATGGATGATACGAATGATATATTCGTGCTACTGGTCGTAAGACTGGTCCAGTAGCATGACTTGGACATAAGACTGGTCTAGTAGCATGATTGAACATAAGACTTCTCTAGTAGCATGAGTGAACATAAGACTGGTCCAGTCGCACAACTGGACATAAGACAGGTCCAGTCGCATGGTCAAGTCGTACGAATGGTCCATTAGCATGGTCTAGTCGTACCACTTGTCTATTATCATGGTCTAGTCGGACGAGTGGCCCATTAGCATGGTCCAGTCGCATGAGCAGATCTACAGGCAAATTTTCACATCTGCAACCACCATGGCTTCCAAAAACCCTAATTTGATGAATTTTACATGAACCGAAACAAAATAGACATCAACAGATTCACAAGGGTGATAAGAATGTGGTTCTGAGTACGATTTTAACTATGAAAAAGCACACGTTACAAGATCTGAGCAAAACACGAAGAACACAAAGTGGGTTTAACGTCCAAGAACATGAAATACATCCAGAAATCAAGAGCTCGGGTTGCTAGAATGGTTATTAGATCATTTTAGCAGTAACTGGCTCTGATACTAATTATGAAGTCGCTGGATCGGTTGATATCCGAGCGTGTTCTAGATGGAAGGAAACAAAACTAAAACCAAGAAACAAACAAGATAACGAACAATAGTAAAATGGTTTCATTGATAAAACCTAATGATTACAAGCTCGTTAAACATAAGAATCATGACTCTTGGCAAAGAGAGATCGAGCATGATCTCCCCTCTCATCACGCAGCACCTAGGCCCCGGGCAAACTCCTTCACCCTTTCTACACAATGAAACTGATTTTATAGGCCTTGGCCCATATCAGACGTGACTAGGACCATTCATACGATTGGACCATGCGTATGGTTCAATCGTACGACTAGACTATCTATATTGTTCAGTCTTACGAATGGCCCAATAGCATCTCTCAGTCGCACGACTGGTCCATTAGCATGGCTCAGTCGTACGACTGACTCTCATTAGCATATGCTCCTACGAATGACTCAGTTTCATGTGTTTACAACATATTAGGTGTATTACATTAAGCCTAGACTATTCATTAAGCAACGGACACACTATATATGACAATATGTGCTCCAACAAATTCCCCCTTGGACGTTGCTTGCGAATAGTAGATAACATCTCTTACAATCTTCAGTCAATCTTTGCTCTGGTTTCCAATAGAATCAAATGAAAACCCATATTAGCCAATGTTGCTGATCCGTCAGGTTGCTACAGTATCCCTAAAAATGAATTTAGGCATAATACCTTTCGTTTACTTTGAAGAACACCATCATAGCAGCAAGATTACCCATATGACTGATTTTTTCCAGATACTGACATGAACAGTTTTCCATTTCTCCAATCTTCACACATGTTAACCTGATTAACATTAACTCCTGTAGAAATTCCCCCTCAAATTCAGCATATCCCAATATATAAACATTGTGCTCTCCTGGCGTCTTCACATGGTGTATTGGGCAAAAAGTAAATGGTTCCAGTCCACAACTGACAATCTCAAACAAATCAGCATGCACATAGATTCATCATTAGAAACCAACTCACATCATCACCTTCTGATTGCGTTTTCAATTTCTCTATACATGGATTCCCCCTAAGAATGAGAATCCTCTCAGTGCGGATAAATATAACTTGATTGGCCCATAAATAGTCAGATGCTCCCCATAAAATCAGCATCGACTGCTGACATCTTCTCTTCTCTCTTTTGTGTTCTAACTACATTCATCTATTCTGGAAGTCCAACGAATAATTGGGTATCCATCGAACTTATTTGACAAAAGAACCTCAGAGTGAATGTGCTTTGCTCATCCTCAAATTTGGGCAATAGGCAGTTCCAGACCCTTTTTTTGGTCTGGAACACCGTTCATTCGTGTGACGTGGAAGACAAATATCACATTCGTGTGAGTGGATGATACGAGTGATATGTTCGTGCGGCTGGTCATAAGACTGGACTAGTAGCATGACTTGGACATAAGACTGGTCAAATAGCATGACTGAACAAAAGACTGGTCCAGTAGCATGACTGAAAATAAGACTGGTCTAGTCGCACGACTGGACATGAGACTAGTCCAGTCGCATGGTCTAGTCATAGGAATGGTCCATTAGCATGGTCAAGTCGTACGAATGGTCCATTAGCATGGTCCAGTCGTACGACTAGTCCATTAGCATGGTCTAGTCTTACGAGTGGTCCATTAGCATGGTCCAGTCATACGACTAGTCCATTAGCATGGTCCAGTCATACGAGTGGTCCATTAGCATAGTCTAGTCGTACGAATGGTCCATTAGTATGGTCCAGTCGCATGAGCGGATCTGCACACAGATTTTCAGATCTGCATCCGCCATGGCTTCCAAAAACCCTAATCTGCTGAATTTTACATGAACTGAAACAAAATAGACATCATTAGATTCGCAAGGGTGATAAGAACATGGTTCCAAGTTCAATTTTAACTAAGAAACAACACACATAACAAGATTTGAGCAAAACTCGAAGAACACGAAGTGGGTTTAATGTCAAAGAACATGAAATAGATATCAAGAGCTCGGATTGCTAGAATGAGTGTTAGATCATTTTAGTAGTAACAGGCTCTGATACCAATTGTGAAGTCACTGGATTGGTTGACATCCGAGCGTGTTCTTGACGGAAGGAAACAAAACTAAACCCAAGAGACAAACAAGATAACGAACAATAGTAAAATGGTTTCATTGATAAAACTTAATGATTACAAGCTCGTTAAATATAAGAATCACGACTCTTGGCAAGGGGAGATCGAGCATGATCTCCCCTGTCATCCGGCAGCACCTAGGCCCCGAACACACTCCTTCACCCTTTCTACACAATGAAACTGGTATTTATAGGCCTCAGCCTATATCAGATGCGACTGGGCCCATTCGTACGATTGAACCATGCGTATGGTTCAATCGTACGACTGGACCATACTTATGGTTTAGTCTTACGATTGGCCCAATAGCATCGCTCAGTCACACGACTTGTCCATTAGCATGGCTCAATCGTACGACTGAGTCTCATTCGCATATGCTCCTGCGAATGACTCAGTTCCATGTGTTTACAACATATATCAGGTGTATTATATTATGCCTAGACTATTCGTCAAGCAACGGACACACTATATATGACAATATATGCTCCAACATATATATATATATATACATATAGACATATATACATATATGTATATATGTGTATGTATATATATATATGTATATAGATATAGAGAGACGGAAGGAACAAGTCGCGCGATAAGTAAAAACTTCTTTCGCAGTAAGTCTAAACTTCTTGCTTGTCTTTATCTTGATCTGATTTCCTGAGCCTCTAGATTCAATCCATAAAATCTCCCCAGGTAAATCAATACTCTCTAGAAGTCTACATCATCAACTTTGTAGCTGCCCCCGTAAGTATACATCCTTTTGTCCACTACGTTCGTTATCAACCAACCGAACTATGCTGCTATGCAAGGCCCCATTCTCGGGCACCTCACAGTTGGTCATTCATCGCACATAAAACATTTTAAAACGTACATTTATTTTGCAGCGGAATTTAAAACTTTGATTAATAACTAAAAACATGGCATTTCATTCATTTACAAGATTCGCTTTCGTTCTTTTATACTTTCATTGTTTCATACTTTTATTTACTTTCGTATTCATATTATCGTTCATACTTCTCATTATCTTTTATTTCTTTTCTCTTACTTCCTTTTCGTACTTTACGTCCGTCAGTTGTCATACATCATACATTCATACTGATAATAATTATTATTATTATCTTTATCATCATTCGTTCATTCTTTCTTTTCTTCGCTCATTACTCTTCATTACTCGAATCTTGTCTCATGCAATATCCCCGACTCATGCTCGAAAGTTGATGCTGTGCCGGGGCCTATACACAAACCCCCGACTCATGTCCAAAGATTGACACAGCACCGGGATATGTGACAAAGATCCCATTCGATTTAATCACACGGATTGAACTCTATCCGAGTCTGTTGCAACACAAGGACGCTCACCTCATTATCTCGACTCATGCAATACCCTTGACTCATGTCCGAAGACTGATACTGTGCCGGGGCCTGATAAACAAATCCCTGACTCATGTCCGAAGACTAACATAGTACCGGGGTACGCGACACGGATCTCATTATCCTATTTTGTCTCATGCAATACCCCCGACTCATGTCCGAAGACTAACACAGTACCAGGGTACGCGACACGGATCTCGTCATCCGTCACTTTCATGTTCACCATTTGTTTTCTCATGTGTTCATTTCGTTCTCTATCGTATTCGTTCGTTTCGTACTTTATCGTTATCTTTCACTTCGTTACATAATACTTTACGTTCGTTAATTTATTCGTTCATACATAACACCACGTAAAGTCATACATAATGTATTATAAAACATAATACGTACGTTTTAAAAACTCTTTGACGAAGAAAGATAACACATCACTCACACATATACACATCATAATTTCATCACATCACCATGCACACATCAAGCATAAATCATAACATCATAACAAGGCCTATCTCATTATTTTACCCCTTAAAACCACTCAGAAAATCCTAAGTCCAAAATAGGTGCATGGGACCTATCAGGCGCATGAGCATAAAAATTCTAAGTGTAAAACAGTCTGGGTACATGGGCACTGTTTAGGCGTTTCTGCCTTGTTTGGGCTTTTCGCCACTATGCAGGCACATGGACACTTAGCCATTTTGGCAACTTGGGCGCATGGACACTGTTTGGGCGTTTCTGCCCTGTTTGGGCGTTTTGCCACTATTTGGGCGTATGAGCTTACACTTAGATTATTAACACTTAGGCGCATGGGGTTTGGGCGGTTGGGCATACTTAGGCAGTTGCCGTTGGGCGCATGGGAACACTATTTAGGGACATGGCCCACTCTTGGACGCATAGCCAACACTTAGGCGCATGGCCAACATTCTGGGCGCATGGGCCACGTCATTTATCGGCATACGACTTCTGTCTATCTTTGGCTGCCTTCATGAAGGCCTTGATCCTTTCCAGCTTCTCAGTCCTAGCCTCGACCACCTCGACGCTCCCTAACTCTTTATGGCTGGTATCACCCCCAACAAACAGGCGTTCTACATCTCCTACCGTATAGCATGTCATAAAGAGGCATACCAATAATGGCATGATAATTGTTGTTATATGAAAACTCAGCTAACGGTAAATGGTCATCTCAACTTCCTCCAAAATCAATGACGCATGCCCGGAGCATATCCTCCAGCGTCTGAATGGTCATTTCCGACTGACCATCCGTCTGAGGATGATAAGTCGTGCTAATATGTAACCTCGTCCCCATAGCATCATAAAATTTCTTTTAAAACTTAGATGTAAACCGGGTGCCATTATCAGACACAATTGACACTAGCACACCATGATGAATTACGATCTCTTTAATGAAAATATCCGCCAACCTCTTGGATGAATATGTCTCGCGAATCGGGAGGAAGTGAGCATTTTCCGTCAAACGATCGACTATCACCCATATAGCATATTACCCTCTCGCGGTACGCGGTAGCTTCGTAATAAAGTGCATGGTGATATGCTCCCATTTCCACTCCGGTATATCCAAAGGTTGGATCTTCCCATACGACTTTTGGTGCTCGGCCGTCACTTGTAAACAGGTAAGGCATTACTCACATACTCCACCACATCACGCTTCATACCCGACCCCCAATAATCTTTCTTCATGTCTTGGTACTTCTTCGTAGCACTGGGATGAATGGAGTATCGAGTCTTATGAGCTTTGTCCATAATCCTTCCACTTAAATCCCCGTAATGAGGAACCCACATCCGCCCGAATCGGGTCGTAACACCGAGTGTGTTATCTCCCAACTCCGCGACCAGGCCTCTTATTCTTTCAGAGTTAAGAGGATCTTCTTTCAATGCCTTATCTTGAAACTCCTTGACCTGCTTTATCACATTAGAGGTCATCACCAACTGATAAGCCTTCACCCGAATTGGCTCGGGTCTTTCCTTTCGGCTAAGGACATCCGCCACCATGTTGGTTTTGCTTGGGTGGTAATGGATCTTGCAATTGTAATCCTTTATGAACTCCAACCATCTCCTCTGCCTCATGTTCAAGTCCTTTTGCTCGAAGAAATTCTTCAAGCTCTTGTGGTCAGTGAATATGGTGGACTTCATCCCGTAGAGGTAGTGCCTCCATATTTTTAATGCAAAGACCACGACTGCTAGCTCCAAGTCATGAGTAGGATAGTTTACCTCATGAACTTTCAACTGTAAGGATGCATAGGCTATAACCTTTCATCTCTACATCAACAAACATGCTAACCCTGAATAGGAAAAATCTGAATAATCCACCAGATCTTCACTTCCATCGAGTAGCGACAAGACATGAGCTTGAGGTAACCTCGCCTTTAACTCCTAGAAGGCCTTCTTTTGAGCTTGACCCCATACAATCTTTACATCTTTACGGGTCAACTTGGTTAGTGGAGAAGAAATCTTAGAGAAGTCTTGAATGAACCTCCTATAACAGCCCGCCAAACCTAAGAAACTACGAATCTCGGATGGCGTCTTTGGTGACTTCCTTTGCATTAGCGCCTCCACCTTTGTCGGGTCTACCATAATCCCCTTAGGATTCACTACATGACCCAAGAACTGGACTTCGCGCAACTAAAATATGCACTTGGAGAACTTGGCATACAATTTCTCTCTTTTCAACGTCTCCAATACCTCTCGAATATGACCGGCATGCTCTTCCTCGCACTTCGAATAAATCAAGATATCGTCGATAAACACAATCACAAATTTATTCAACATCGGCCGACACACCCGATTCATCAAGTCCATATGCGCGTTGGTCAAACCAAATGACCTAACGAGAAATTTGTACGAAAAGTTGTTTTAGGAATATCGTACTCTTTCACCTTCAACTAATGGTAGTTAGATCGAAGTTCTATCCTCGAGAACAACTGGCACCTTGGAGCTGATCAAACAAATCATCAATTCTCGGTAACGGGCATCGGTTCTTTACTGTCAACTTATTCAGCTCACGGTAGTCTATACACATCCTCATACTGCCGTCTTTCTTTTTCACGAACAGGACTGGAGCACCGAAGGAGAGATACTCGGTCTGATGAACCCCTTGTCCAGCAACTGTTGTAGTTTCTCCATCAACACCTTCATCTCAATCGGAGCCAACCGATACGGCGCCTTAGCAACAACTTGGAACCTGGTATCAAGTCAATCTGGAACTTGATTTTGCGGTAAGGTGGTAATCCTGGTAAATCTTAGGGAAACACATCTAGAAGTCACACACAACCAGTACATCGGACAGTTGTGGTGTTGGTGTATCCACATCCTTTATATTGGCCAAGTAGGCAATACATCCATGCCTCATGCACTTTCCTGCCACCGCCATCGAAATCAACTTCAGAATCATCGTGACTCGATCACCGTAAACCGTCATCGAACTACTGTCATGCGCTATCAAACAAATCATCTTGCGACACAATGTTTGCCTCGTAGTCCGCCAACCAATCCATTCCAAGGACTATGTCAAACCCGCCTAAGGTCATCACAAATGGTCTAACAAGAAACTTGTGACCTTCTAGCTGTATGTCACAAGCTTCTATCATCTCGGAAATCCTAGTAGAGTTACCTATGGCAGTTTCTACATCAAAGGGCATATCTATATTCTTACTACTAACATGCAATTTAGCACAAAAAGCAGCAGAAATAAAACTTTTACTAGCACCAGAATCAAATAACACAGAGGCTAAAGTTTGGTTTACTAGAAACGTACCTGACATAACATTAGGGTCTATCCTAGCCTTCTCATGCGTCATCATGAATGCTCTGGCACTCGCCCTCTGCCCTTCGCCTCCAGCCATCTTCACTCCCGACCTTCAGCCCTTGTCTTCTTACAGTCTCTGCTCATGTGGCCCTCCCCACCACAGTTAAAACATCTCCCTGCTTTGCACTCCCATGCCATATGTTTTTGCTTCCCACACTTGAAGCACACATTCAATCCCATCTACACTCACCGGTGTGCTCCTTTCCACACCTGCCACACCTCTTCATCCCCGCACTAGATGTGACCACACGTCGGTCATCCACCTGTGCACCTTTATTGCTTGGAGTGGCCCTGCAACATCCAACCCGCTTCCCATTACAATTCCGATCACCACATCCGTTTTTGCTTCCTTCAGCCACCACCACAGTCCTTTGATCATACAATCTCCCGGCCAAATCAACCGCCGACCAAAACGTGCTCGGTCGGGCAGCGATCATGTGCCTACGGATATGTGCCGGCAGCCCTAGGAAGTATCTCTTGATCTTTCGTGACAAGGGCGTCACTTGATCCGGCACCAGTCATGCCATCTCATTAAACTTTGTGGTGTATTGCTGATGGGTCATTGTTCCCATCTCCAGCTACAGGAACTCCCTTTCAACCTTGTCCATCTCCCGGTGAGGACAGAACTCCTCAATCACCAGCTTCTTCAATTCCGGCCATCTTATACTTCCAATGGCCCGGCTACCTTCAGCTTGGACAATATTGTCCCACTAGCACAAAGCTGAGTATACAAATGAGTAGGTAGCGAACTTCACCTTCTGGTCTTCCAGACACTCGCTAATGTCGAGTACCACCTCCATCTCTCTCACCCACCGGTGAGTAGCAACAGCAGTGCCGTTACCATCAAAAGTAGGGGGTTTGCATCTTTGAAATGCCCTATAGTTACAGTCTCGTTCCATCTCCAGCGCAAGCTCTTCTTCCACTTCATCATCATCGGAGAGAACCCTTTCAGTCTGCAGTCGCCCCTGTCCTCCTAAGGACCAATTCCTCTTTTTTTGTTCTTCGTCTCTTATAGCCTTAATCACTTCAGTCACCACAGATGGTAAGATCGTCTGCATGACCTGATAAACTTCCTCAACTACAGCCTCCTTCACAGAGGCTCTTATGTTAGTGCTCTCGTCTCCGCCCTCTGTATGAGGGGTCTCGGGTTCTTCATGAACCACCTTTTAGGCTATAGGCCTTACTCTTGTAGCCTGTGGTTCAGCACCACATCCACCACGACCTCCACCACGTGAAGCTTTTGACGATCTACCACCGGCCATCCTCTAACACACTATAATATTCAAACACCAACACGGTCATTCAAGGGAACAACTCAGTTTATGTCAGTATAGTAAGTCCCTAATTATAATGGTCAATTGTTATTAGCCACTTACTTTACTCTTAATACCCCCAAGCATTACCTATCCTTACTACATCAGTATCTAAATCTACATACAACACACATAAACCACATAACATGCTCACGTAATGCCGGTTAACATTAAGAAAATACTTGAAGGCATGCAGCTACTCGTACTGGCATCCCTTCCCTTCTGACCCATTTTCAGTTTATTTTAAAATTTTACCTATTTCACTTAAACATTGGCTCTTATATGAACTCGTAAAGCCCCGTTCCTGGGACGCTTACAATTGGCCAATCATCATGTGACATCCGTCACCTTAAGGTCCGTCAATTAACGTGATTACCCGTTAACTTTTCCTTGATCGTTCATTCCTCATCTTTGTTAACTCCTTATGTGGATATCATACTTGCTTTATCACCTTTATGCTTGTGCTTTCATCGTGAACGTGTGCTATGCTTAAAACTTTTACAAATTTCCATCATTGTTATCACTAAATTTATATCATTTTCAAATAATATTATCGTCACTAATAAAACCATTTTAAGTTACCAATCATCATTAAATAAATTTTTATCATCAATATAATTAACCTATTAAGGCGTTTACAACCGAAACAAATTTGGGAACTCGGGGGCTAAGTGCAGGGACCAAATGTGACAATTTGCAAACTTAGGCTGGGTATATAAACCCCATTTCCAGCCCTAGCCCCACTTCATCTTCTTCTTCTTCATTTTTCTTCACTTTACATCTTCTTCTTTGCACCAAAACCGTCCCATTTCGTCTCGTCTTCGTCGTCTAGACTTCATCTACAACCTAGTCTACTCCATCCTTGCACGTAGACGACCTTGGTTGTCTCTTTATTGCTAGTTTTACTGCAGTCCATTTCTAGGGTTTCGGGTGGTTGGGTTCAACCTGAACACAAGAGGTCGTGTGGGTGCGTGTGATGTCTTTCTGTGTGTGCTTCTTGTTTGTGTGTGTTGTAGTGTGTTTCTCGAAGTTCTTGTTGTGAAAAACTCATGTTCGGGGCAGCCGAAGGCTGCTCTGCACTTCAGTAGTCGCGAATCTGCAGTTCAGGCGACTGGGTCAGTCATGCGACTAAGCCGTGCGACTAGGTGAGTCGTGCGACTAAGTCATGCGACTGTGTCATTCGGGCGACTGAGTTGTGCGACTGGGGATGTCATGCGACTGAGTCGTGCGATCGAATGAATGAAGGTTGATTCGTGCGTATGGAGGTTATGTCATGCGATTGAGTGTTGTATGGTACGACTGAATGCCAGTCACGCGAATGAAGGCTCAAACGTACGAATGAAGCTGATTCGTACGAATGAGGGTCGATTCGTGCGAATGGAGTGTTGAGTTGTGCGTCTGGTCTGTTATGCGATTGAAGTTGCTGTGTGTGTGAAACATTTCTGTTTGTTGTGTGATGTTTAGGTAACATTAACACAACTGTCATTGCTTGACCACAAAGATTAAAGTCAATGCTATCAACATGCAAATACTATTCCAAATTAAATCAACCTAACATTTTACAATTATCAACAACCCATTTGGGACTACAAATATTTAACAAGTAGTTTCTCTTATAACAATGGCATCTTTACACAAATATCATCGGCAATGACGACTACTTCTAGTACTTGGATCTACATAAGATCTGATACGTGTGTCCGCTTGTGTGTTACCCACGACCGACCCGATGCAAACCGAACGGACTAAACGTTACTATATACTTTATACATATCATTAATGCTTAACAATTACTGTCAATAGGTGTTTGACTGTTCATTACATACAACTGTTGGAAACCCTGATCATCCATACTTACCACTTAACAAGTGAGTTTCGTGGCCCCTTTTCATGCTTATTCAACTTTTCAATCATTTACAAACTTGGGGGAAAAGTATGCTCACCCACTTTTCATGTTGTACAACATACATACAATTTACATACATGGAATCAACATGCTACTGTTTTGTGAGTACTTATCTGATACATGCTTGAGTCTGCTATGTGGTTCTTTCTTACAACCATTTAATTCCAGTGTGGAACCGACAGATAGGTATTTGTAGTACTACTGGGTTGACACCCCCACCCTCGTTTGTTGGTATAGTAGTTAGTACCAACAGTCGCCAGGAACGGGCCTTGGGTGAATATTCCGACAAGATTCTTTGTGTACGTCGTTAGGTTTGGTTGTAAAGCTCATGTCATGTGATTTTGCTTACGTATAATTGTATTCACGGTATTCCACAACAAACATTATATAGCATAAATTACTTATTTACAATTTAAACCTGCGAGCTCACCAACAATTTTGTTGACCATTTTAAGCATATCTTTTCAGGTGACAATGATATTTGAAGATCTAGGTGTGATGCCTTAGTGGAGACCCTAGGATGCATTTTGGGACTATACATACATTTTGAAAACATTTGTTGTAGTCGGTTTTGAACAACATTATTCTTTTGATACTTGTTCCCGGGTTGTGGGAATTACATTACAATGTTATCATCTTTGTTTATGTGAATCCGTAAACATGTTTATGCTTATGGCTATGTTGTCGTGAATATTGACTAAACACGACACAAGTCCCCTTGTTGTCGGGTGTCGTCATGACACGCTTGTCATCATTTATTATATTGCATCTCTAATGCTTACCATGTGTTATATCTATCCCGTATCATTACATCCCTGTGTTTCCGCTTTCAGCGGGGGTGTGACACATCACCCATAAAACATATATTTTTATTAACTTACCAAAAACATGCAACGGAAACATTTAAACATCCATTTCATTTTATTATAATAGTTTTTGCAAAATAATACATCGTTATCAAATTACAAAATACTTGTTGCATTACATTACAAAAGTATTATAACAATGGATGCCATCCAAAAAGAGCCAAGTAGTCGCCCCTGCCATCCTTAGCAACCTTTACCTGCCAACTGGAAACACATAAAAGTCAAAGTTGTTGTGTGAGTCCTAGTTTTAAAATAAAACATACTTTCTGTAATTTAAAACCGTTCTTTACTTTCATACAAGATCACACAGCTAACGTACACACAGATTATATCATTATTATCATCATCATTCATTCGTTAACTTTCACTCATTCATCATACGTCATTATCATTCACTTTTGTTACTTTCATTCACATTCATTCATACTTTCTTAATTTCTTTCGTACGTTCATTACATTCGATGACATGTACAATATCCCAAACATTGTGCATGAAGCTGGTTACTAGGCCTGAGGTCTTTCATAGACCTTGAACATTATGCACGAAGCTGACTCCAGTACCTAGGGCAAGTACATTCACCCCTTATCTTTTCCCTTTCATTCTGGATCAATGCCATATGCTATACCCTGAACATTGTGCATGAAGCTGGTTACTGGGCCTGAGGTCTTTCATAGACCTCGAACATTGGGCATGAAGCTGACTCCAGTACCTATGGCAAGCGGCAAGGATCCCTTACATATGGTCAATCACAAGGATCGGACCCTAGTGTGCATCCTTCTGGGGTAGCTAACCCAAACACAGTTGAGCTAACACCCTTCATTGGGTGTGAACCTCCATATGTTTGCTTGCAAGCCTTTCATTAATGCATGCATTTTTTCATTTCATTCCTCTTTTCATTATCTTCCACTTTACGTTACATAATACTTTTCATTCATTCATTAACATTCAACGTAAATCCACGGGAAAATAATCATACATAATAAGGAACATCATCTTAATCGTACAAACATCGCCATACAAGGCACCATCATATATACATAACATACATCATACATTCCATGATACATAAGCATCAATCATGCATCATCATCATCATATATCATTCATGCCCATCCCATCATCTTTGACCTCAAAAAGTCAAGTTACATAACCCCCGGGAACATCCCAAGTCAAAGACTACTTTTAGTCGTTTCCTTAAAAATCCTTAGGCGCATGAGTACTATGCAGGCGCATGAGCACTATGCAGGCGCATGAGCACTATGCAGGCGCATGACCCTTCAAGCGCATGAGGAACACTTAGGCGCATGAGAAACTCTCTGGCGCATCAGCAGTATTGGGGTGCATGGGCTACACTTAGTCTATTCTGGGATATTCTAGGCACATGAGCACTATACCGTCACATGAGTGCCTAGGCGCATGAGCTTTCCTTGGCGTATGAACACTTAGTCAAATTTTGCCTATTCCTACGCGCATGACTACTATATGGGCGCATGAGATTTCGGGCGTATGAGGACATTTAGGCATATTTCCATACTTGGCGCATGAACCCTATTTGGGCGCCTAAGCAGCCTATTTCATACTTAAACATCATAATTCAGTCCCCAATCAATGTCAAACTTATTCTAAGTGTAAATCATGAATTCTAAGCCTTTGAAACATATTCATAACATCATCAAACACATACATAGCCCAAAATCAAACCCCACCCGTAACATACACACATACAGGTAGAAAACCAACTTTATAAAAACGTTCATACATGCATTTCTAGCCCCAAAGCAGTTTAAAACAAGTAAAAAGAGGGTTCTAGAACTCACATTTGTAGCCTCTGGTTATGACTTCTTCAAAGACCCGTTTGCAATAGAGTTCAACCGCCTAGAAACCTACCAAAACACATACCCGAACACATACAACACACATAAGCACACAACCAAGGGTAAAACCGGTTAAGAACACTCAAAAACATGAATTCTTACCTTGAAATTGAACTTTTCCTTCTTGTTCTTCAAATAAACAAAACTTTTTGCTTTCTCTCTTTCTTTTTCTCAAAAACCCAAAAGAAATGGGTGTTTAGGAGGTGATCGGCGGCCATCGCCTTTTACTCACCAACTTTTACAACTTTTGCTCCATTTTACACTTTTAGTACCTCCACTTGAACTTTATTTCCTTTCTTTCCTTTTTCTTCACTTTATTCTTCTTTCTTGGCTTCAAAGAAAATAACCGGGTGTTAGAATTATCTACATCATCTAAATCACTGAATCCATAATCAACCATATCCAAATCATTATCATCATTAACTAGATCAGGAATAGGCATGATATGCTCAAGCTCCACAAACTCCTCTCTAGTGTATGATACATATTGATCCTTAGTAGCCTAAATAGGTTGATCTAAAATAGGCTTTTGGTAAACAACAGTGTCTGTTGTCCTTTCTTTATTAACTAGATCAACAACATGCTTTGTATCTATAACAATGTCATCAATACGTTCTGGACCAGCTGATTGTTGTCTACTAGATTCTCAAACCTCAGTTGTATGTTGATGTGTGAAAGATGAATACACAAGTGAGATGAGATCTTTTAGATTTTGACCCATTATCTTAACATAACTAAACATGAATTGTTCTTGGATCTACATACTCTTAATTCTTTCATGTTTTTCCACCATACTCCTATATAGGTCATCAATGATCTAAGTTTTTCTATGTTAGAACCATGTACGTACGGAGTACTAACTAATAATGCATGAAACTAGATCAAATAGTGTGGAATCCAATTTGATTGGCGATCCAATCAGTGAGAACACAATCCCAATCAATCTAACGATTAAAGAAATGTTAAATACGAATAGAAGACGATCAGATGCGAATCGAACTGGCTTTCTGGACGCTCTGGACGGCTAGGTTATGAGTATGTGTCGAAATTCTTCACGTATTTTTTCCACGAATTAGGTGGTTTATCGGTTATGGGTTTCCAATCGTACGATTGAACCATTAGCATGTTTCAGTCGTGCGACTGAATCATGCGATTGATCCATACGCACGACAGAAGGTTCAGTCATGCGACTGAATCAATCCTATGTCTCAATCTTGCGACTGATCCAGTCTCCTGGTTTAGTCGTGCGACTGGTCTATTAGCATGCGTATGGTCCATTAGCATGGTCCATTCGCATGAAGACTTATATGACTATGTTTGAACACATTTCTCAATCATTATTGACTAAGAACTATGCACAACAACCTCAAACCTATATAGTAAGTTCATTATACTTTAACACACAATAATACAATGAAATATTAAACACTATAAGCATCAACCACATGTTATATTTCATTAAACTTATTCATTACATATGTGTAAGACATGACAGACTTTTACATTAAGCACATAAACTAGGTATATATATGTATCAACAAACTCCCCCTTGGACCTAGTTTAATCTATTGTCTGAAATTCTTCATAAGCTCTTCAAATTTCTAGTACTTCTCCTCTCTTGTGACTCCTGTATGTATTTCAAATGCAAAGAAGAGCCTTACGACATTCTGAAATAGGAGAGCTCGTACAATATCTTTTGCGTCATAAAATAGTGGTCACTTGTATAAAGTGTAGACATCTTCTGCAGAGAAGTTTGTAAGCAAGATTAGGTCGAATACCCGAATAGTTTCCATTTTGCCCTCTGTATTTACAACTATGACCGCTTCGCCTGTTCTTCAATCATAATACCATCATTTAAAGTGTGGAGTGAAGTCTTGAGGCATTTCCCGTACAGGAATCTTGGACATTGTGCGTGGGGGACACCACTTCAACATGACTTTAGGCTTTCCAGATATGGGATCCACTTCAGACCTACAAATGTACCTCTTCGGTTATTGAGGACTGGAGTTTACTCATCTGGTGTGGTATTCCTTCTTTAGAGCACCTTCAAACCAACCTGACATCTTTCTAGGATTAGCATATAGCAGATTTAAGCATGCCAGTTAGTTGAGCTCAAAACTTGGGAGAGTCTTCACATCATGAGGATACCTGAAGTACTCTATTCCATTCTCTCTCTTTACAGCATAAATGTTTAGATCTTCAAAATACGCCCACGCTATGATCTTTCCTGACACTTTCTAATGTCTTTTCACTTTACAGAGCTTTGTGTAGGCATTTTGCTTTTGAGCTGTGTGTTGGGCTCGTATTTCAGCAAAACAAGCTGCACATTTAGCCTTCTTGATGTCAACATCTGCATTTGAGGCTTGGGCTTGGCTTTCTTTCTTATTTGTTTCTTTCTCCATCTCAACTAGTTTTTCAAATGTAGCACTGCCAAGAGTGTCACCCAAGTCGGGGATCATATTTCACTCTCGGTCAGTGTACTCTGGATAGTGATCAGACGTGACATCCTCAATCTCTATTTCATCAACATCGGTCAGCTCATCATCACTCATAACATCACCTTTGCAGCATCTTTGACGAGCTCGTCAGGATTCAATCTGAACATCTCAGCAAGTTGCTCATTGGTCAGGTCGTGTATGATTTCTCCTTCTTCGAAAGTGTAGCTGACTGACCTTCTCACAATCCCTTGCAAATCAAGAATCATTATGAATTAAGACTTCATTTGCTGAAGGGGAGGTATATCAAATTCATCTTGCTGAGAGGTTTGATCTACTTGATTTAAACATTTAACACATCAATCATTAGTAGTTAATCAAGACATTTAAAACATAGATTAACATAGATAATCATAAATTACATTAATGTAATATTTGAATCAAGTATAAAAGTTTTCTAAATACAAAACATCTAATCTTTACTTTTATCTTGATCGGTCAATTCTTCAACTGCAGGAGCTGAAGACGATGCTCTTTGATCTTGTGCTCTCTTAGTACGCCTATCTTGACCTTGAGTAGAGGCTAATGCAGCAGCATCACCTTCTTCATCATCATCATCTCCTCTCTTCTTTCCACTTAGTCCCTCTTCATCATCCTTATCTTCTTTACCAGAATCATCATCATCATTATCATCATCATCATCATCATCATCATCATCATCACCATCATCATCATCTTTACCTTCTCTGATCTTTAAGGGCTTATCTTTGGATCCTTTCAGTCAGAGCATGATCTTCTTGTTCTTTGCCTCTAAATCCTCAATCCTCTTAACCGACTATGCATTCTACTCCTGAAGTTGTGTAATCTGCTGAACTTGAGCAGTATTGAGCTCCATAAGCTGGTTTAGTTGTCTAGCTCTTTGCTCATCGGTAGCTAGCAGCTTTAGCACCATTCTGTTTAGGTTGGCTAGTTATTCCTCTACCCCGATGGAGGGTAGAGTGGATCCATGACTCAGTGGGACGTGAGAAGATGTCCCAGCACGTTGGGTGGTGGTGGTAGTAACTGTGGTAGTGGTGGTGGTAATCAACATAATCCTCCTCCTCTTGCTCTTCAGGCCATGAGCTGAGCCATCCTATTCTTCCTCGAGCCCTTGGAAGAGGATGCTCCTCCTAGACTGATGGGATGGTCAGGGATATATGATGGATTAGTAGAAGCATTACAAGCATCCCTGGACTCACCCTGGCGTCCACCAACCGCCACAATCCCTTTCTCCTTTGCCACAATCTTGCTATCCACTATCCTAACCAGCGGCTCCTCATTTGACTCTTCATCCTCATCTGGCAGGAAGTCTTGAGGAAATGTTGCCCGGCCAGTTCCACCTTGTGTGGATGGTGGAGATGGAATAACAGTGGAGTGGCCCTAGATGGAGTGGGGCGTGTATCTCCACCGTCACCACTATCATCGTCATCATCATCGTCAGTGGGAAAAACTATAGGCTCAGACTCTGAATCACGTAATCAGCACTGGCCAAGTGCCCGAACAATCTCCTAACAGGGGATTTCACCTGCTTCCCCCTGTACACCTTCATCCTTCCCAGAGTGGTGTCATCCATCACCTTTAACATCACTAATCATCCTTCTCCTAGGGCAGTAGAGGGAGCTTCTCATATATGATCATTTGCAAGAACCTTGGATACATGTTGAAGCTCTCCTTACCCTTGGCCTTAAGGTTCTCGACCATGTAAGAGAAGATCATGTTGGTGAAGCTAAAGGGGTGATTCAGCATAAGTTCCACGTAAGCATTCTGAATTTGGTCTAATAGATTATCAAATCCACCCTACTGTGAAGCAATGCACTTTAGATTGACATGGGCTAGGTACTTGAACTGGGGACACAGGTTGCTTTTGTTGAGCAAACCTACGTTGATATGCCTAGTGTACTTCATCCTTAGAAAACATCCCAATACTGTCAGAGGATGTAACTTGGTCAGGTGGGCAGCATCATCACCCAGATCCAGTACTCATCGAAAATCTGCTGCAGTAACCTCATACTCTTGGCAAAAAATGGTGCACCAAATGCAGTAGGGCTCAACAGATCTGTCAACTAAAGCACCTTCCCAGAAGGCCTGCTGTATAGACCGATAGGGTGTGCATGGAGCAGATATAGCTCTGTAGATCCTTGATCTCCTCTGAAACGCAAAAACACTAACAAGCTCAGAAGCATTCCTAGTGGTGGCATCCAAGTGGGCACAAATGTTGTGTTTGGTGTTGATGATCCACCTATCTGCCATGTTTCTATAACACAAGAAACATAAACATGAGGTTTGTCCATAACTGAAGACTGTTGAAATTTAAAATGTTCTAAGATCAGTCTGGTTCAATTGTGCGATTGAACCATACGACTGAGTTCAGTCATGCGATTGAGCATGCGGTTGAGTTCAATCGGGCGAATGAGCATTTGGGTGAGTCCAATCGGTCAATTGAGCATGCGGCTGAGTCCAATCGAGCGATTGAGCATGCGGCCGAGTTCAATCGTGCGATTGAACTCATATGGCTTGTTCATTCGATCGATTGAGTCATTCGCCCAGCTCAATCGTGCGATTGAAGTTCATTCGGAGTGTCTAGTCGCATACCTCTCTGTTCGACACTCTAACCCCAAATCTAGGTCAAAACTTGATGTTTAATGTTGTGTTTAGACTCGTTAGATTCGTAGGGACCCTAACTATCACTGTATGCCCTTCATTTATGCAGATTTAAGTGGTCCATTTGACAGTTTTTAAAGATTTCTTGATTTTAATCAATTTGGGCAGTTAGGGTTTGATTACACCACGCATTTTGTGCGGTTTCATTCACTAAGTACCTGTAGATGAAGAGAGTACACGTTAGTATCACAATCATAGAACGAAATCTATGAAATCAAATTTTGGCAGAGTAACTTTGCTTTCTTGTGATTTGGAAGCGATTGAAGGGTGATGAGAATGTGCGACTAACTTCGCCCTATTTATACTGATTTTATCTTCAGTCGTGCGACTGGACCTATTCGCACAATTGATTCGTGCAACTGGGGCTCAGTCGTGCGATTGGCTCAGTCGTTCACATCCATTCGTGCAACCGGGGTTCAGTAGTGCGAATGACTCAGTGTGTTACCTTCATTCATGCGATTGGTTCGTTCTAGTGATCCAATCGCATGGATTGACCCATGCTTATGGTCCAATTGTGCGACATAGGATGTCCCCTACATATTTAGTCTGATGTAGGAAGATTCCATTTGGTGTCTGATCCACATGTAATCCTAGGAAGAACTTCATCTCCCCCATCACACTCATGTTTAATTCTGCTTTCATGACAGATTTAAATTCTTTTCATAACTCTTTGTTTTTGGAACCGAAGATTATGTCATCAACATAAATCGGTACAAGTAGTAAGTCTCCATCCTTTTCTTTGATGAATAGCGTACAGTCAATAACTCCTCTGCGAAAACCGTGTTTCACCAGATGAGTTGAGAGTTTCTCATACGATGCTCTCGAGGCTTGATGTAGCCTGTAGAGAGCCTTATCCAGCTTATAAACTCTGTCCCGATGATAAGGATCCTCAAATCCTTCGGGTTGAGTGACATACACTGTCTCACAAATTTCCCCATGAAAGAATGCACTCTTGACATCTAGGTGATAAACTTTGATCTTCATGTACTATGCATAGGCTAGGAAGATACAGATTGCTTCCATTCTAGCCACATGCGCAAACACTTCATTGTAACCGAATCCTTTGGCTTGTCTAAAACCTTGAACAACAAGTCGAGGCTTGTTCTGAATTATGACCCTTGGTCATCTTTCTTGCATTTCAAGACCCATTTAGTGCCAATGACCTTAGCACCTTTTGGTCTATCCACCAGTGTCCAAACTCCTAACATCTTGAATTGTAGGAGTTCTTCTTGCATGGCACTCACCCATGCCTCATCGGTTAAGGCTTCACTTACATATTTTGGCTCAAATTGAGACACAAAACATCGATACGCACCTTCATGAAGATAGCTTTTTCCATGATTCAGGCATAGTCAGTTGAGTATAGCTGATTTCTTGTCTGTTCCCGATTGTACATCCCCTGTGACGTTGTCCAGAGGATGATATACATTGAGTCGAGTTCTGGGAGTGGTGGGAACAACTACTTCCTGATCTAGAGTTTGAATTCCAGGTTCAGTATCTGTAGCCGTTGGAGTGCGAGGTTCCGAAGTGTCAGAGGCATCTATATCGGATGCTTGTGTACTTTCAGTAGCAGGAACCTATTCCTCCTAATCCACCTGATCATTCTCCAAGTCTTCACCATTGGAGGAAGAGTCACTTACCTCAAGTGCTCCCCCTGACAGACTAGAAGACTCACCTTGTGAACCTGATGTTGTCGAGTCTAGTGATGGTGTGTTTAAGACATTGTACATCATTTTGGTCGATAACACATCATCAGGAAGGGAGAGAGGGATGTTGAAGGACTTAAAGAATGCATCATAATCGAAAAAGAATGCGGGTCCTTTTCTAGAAAGGGGGGTGGTGTATCTCTGAACGTCAACGTTGCACCACACTTCTACTTGACCCGTTGAGTTGTTGTAAACTCTTTTATTCGGTATGTTGTATCCTAGAAAGATCCCTTCTTCAACCTTCTCACTAAATTTTCCTTACTAAGTATTCTTCAACAGCGTACATGGTGCGCCAAATGGTTCAAGGTACTCCAGATTAGGTTTACGTCGCTGGAGCAACTCATAACACGTTTTACCATGATGTTTGACCACCAGGAATCGATTTAGGGTGTAACATGCATTGGCAACTGCCTCATTCCAAAATTGGATGGGCAGTTTCGAGTCTGCTAGCATCGTTCGTGTTGTCTCTATCAAGCTCTTGTTCTTCCATTCAGCAACTCCAATCATTTGTGGAGTGTAGGCAGATGTGAACTAATGTACAATTCCTTTCTCTTTGTAGAATGCCTCCATCCACTGGTTCTTAAACTCTATTGTCTGAGCGAATCTGTCGCACTTTCAGCTTGTAGAGAGATTCCAATGTGGTCACCAGCTATTTGAATGATTCAACTGATTCTAATTTGGATTTTAGAAACATTACCCAAGAGAATCTGGAGTAGTCATCAGTGACTACATAACAGTACAAATCACCAGCGATGCTCTTGGTGCTCAAAGGACCAAACCAATCCATGTGTTGAAGTTCAAGAGGCAATTCAATGGAATTTACTTTCTTTGCCTTGTGAGACTTCTTGGTCTGTTTACCTTTCTAACACGTTACAGAAAAATCTAGAAGTTGAAAATTCTTAACATTAACTCCATTTACTAAGTCATTCTGAATCAGATGATTCATCTTCCATGGATTTATGAGTCCTATTCTCTTATGCCAGGAGATCGAGTCCCTCTTAGCTTCCTTTGACAAGAAGCATTGAACTTGATGATCAGTTGTGGAGACCTTTGATAGATCCAAGACATATAAGTCATTATATCTTGTAGCTGACATTAAGATTTGGTCCTCCGGGATAATGTAATCCTTCTTCAACACATAGCACTTCTTGTTTTCAAAAACAATCTTGATTCCTTTGTCACATATCTGGGATACCGAAAGCAAGTTATTATGTAATTGTTGAACATAGTTGACCTTATCAAACTTGACTTTCTGGTTTCCCACTTCGCCTTGAGCAGTGATGTATCCTCCTTTATTTCCAGCAAATGAGATATGTCCCCCTTTTATTTTTTGACATTTGGAAGGAGAGACAGGTTCCCGGTCATGTGCTTAGACGCCCCACTATCAACAATCCAAGTGTGTTATGAGAGCACTGTAACGGACACCCTGAACATTCAGAGGAAATTATCAGTTTAAGTTAGGGACCCAAGCCTTAACTAGCTTGGGTGACCCAGAGGAATCACACATCATGAACTCGACCCACTGTCTATTTAAGGGTGAGGGCATATCATTCTTCTTATTGTTCTCAGTATCAGACACTGGACTTGACTTTTCTTTCCATAAGCCAGCTTTGTGTAATGCCTGTTTGTGATAAACAGACGACTGGCTGATGGTTTGAACTTTAGGTTCATTACTATTTTTTGGTGGAGTAATAGAACTCCTTTTTGAAGAAATTGGTTTAGTATCATAAAGTTCAATTTTCTTTCTTGGTGTCTGATAATAAGGACAATTAGAAGCGATGTGTCCTCTCTTTCCATAATTGTAGCAGGATCTACCTTCTACATGTTTGGAATAATGTCTATGTGGGGAAGTGTGTGATACAGGTGTGACTTTAGTCTGGTTGGGTTTGGACACTTCTTGTTTAGATGTTTTTGCTTCTTTCACAAAATTCATTGTTTGAATGTTATTAACATCTTTATCCTTTTGTTTATTTGGACTGTGGCTTGGAGCATGTGGATAGTTAAATGGTTTGGTCGTTTTGCGTTCAGTAATAGACATGTTTGAACTTGACTTTACATTAACCTGTTCAAATTGTTCATCCAAATTCACAATAGGCATCTTAACTTTAGCTTTCAAAGTAGCCTCCTTCTGTTTAGTGACAGAATCCATAAGTTTACCCGTGGCATCCGCATCACTAACTAGAGGACTGGACACCACATGATCCTTAATTGGATTGTTATTTGCTAGTCTACATTTAGCATTTAACATGATCTCATGTGATAGTGGAACCACTTTGTAACCCAAACCTCCCCGTTATTTCGTTCTTTCACTAAGTGTTGAACTATGTGAGAAGAATTGGTCCAACTGTGCAGTTTTTGTTTTAAAGAGTTGACTTCGACTTCTAAAACTACTTTTTCTTTCTTAGTTTCTTCCAGGGAGTTTAAATAGAACTTTATATAATTGGCTTGATTAAAAGCAACAACCTCAGTTTCCCTTAGTTGTTTATTTAAAAGTTCTATTTTCTCTTTATAACTATGTTCATTTTGTTTTAAAATCCAATTAGCTTCTGTGCACAGTTGTAAGTCATTTGTGGTCTAATAACCTAGAAAATTTTAAATCTATTCTTTCTCTAAATTTGTTACATTCATTACAAGCATGATTTTCAAAGAGTTGATCTTTTGTACTAACCTGTGAAGACTCGGTTGAATCAGCCATTTAACATAGAGGTAGACTCTTTGGATGTTGGAGGTTTTGAACATGTTGTTCTGAGGTCTTCTTCAATCAGGTGATTGACCACATTCGCAGTGTCTTCATTATTGGACATCACTAGTTCAACTAAAATTTCAGCTTCACTTGCAGAGTCATCATCCAAAACCTCGACATGGGCAATGTTCGATTCAGGCAAAGAAACAAAACTGAAGGTCCAATCCTGTCCTTCGTCACCTTGAGCTGTCAAGGCCTTTGTTTCTTTGCTTGACGAGGTAGCTCCACTCGTGGGTTTGTCTTGCTGTTGAAAGATGAGAATGGATTCCCGTTACCTGTCTTCTTGGGCTTTACACATTCACGTTTGGAATGCCCCATTTCTCTGTAGTTAAAGCTGGTAACTTTGGTTTTGTTGAAACCAAATGTAGTGTCTTTTGTGGCTACCAAGTTCTATCCAGTCTTTTTCACAAACTTCTTTGCTCTCAGTTCCTCCTCCCTTAATTTCAGGATGAAGTCGTTTATGTCTACTTTTACCAGTATATTGTTCTGTCTCAAGTTAGACACAAACAAGTCCCACTTCTCTGGCCGACCAACGGCAAAGCTTGATACTTTGTCTTACATTGACGTTGTGACCCCATGAGTGTGCAGCTCACTCATTAGATGATAAAACCTGTCTATGACATCGTCCAAGCTTTCTTTCCCCATCGAAGAGAAGTTATCAAACTCATTTTTCAGAGCCTTTGCCTTTAGAGCTTTCAATGTTGCATTCCTATCGTATCGTTTCTCCAAAGCTTCCCATAACTTCTTTGCTTGTTTGTTCTCAGAAAACTGATGGAATATGTCATTTGGTATTGACTGAGTCAACAAGGCATACACCTTCTTTTCAGCATTGTACTTTGCCTTCTGGTTATAAGTCATACCACCCAAGGTTAATTTAACACCATCAGCACCAACCGGCATACTATAACCTGTCTCAGTAAATTCCCAAAGGTTAAGATCAACTCCATTAAAATAGATCTCGAAACGCTGCTTCCATTATGGGTAATGATCTAACGTTATAAGTTTAGGTGGTTTATTGTGATTCCTAATTTCAATTTCCAGAAGCAGAAGGTTCTGGATTTGAGAGTCCCTTCCGATAGTAAACGCAGAGTACTAATCTTCCATCTCTTTAAACTTTGATCTTTTGAACTTTAAACTTGTGCGAATGGACAGATGCGAATGAGTCAATCGTGCGATTGGACAAATGCAAATGAGTCAATCATGTGACTGGACAAATGCGGATGACCAATGCGGATGACTCAGTCGTGCGTATGAAAGGTGCGAACGAATTCAATCGTGCGATTGGATTCAGTCGTACGTATGGAGTGTGCGATTGAAGACAAGAGAATGGGGCTATTCAGTCATACGAAAGAGTAAGCGACTGAGTTCAATCGTGAGAATGGAGTGTGCGATTGAGTTCAGTCATGTGATTGAGCCAATCGTGTGACTGAAGGCTGCTGTTTTTGCAAAATTGAAGGATTGTGACACTTTGACAAAAAAACACGAATTTACAAGAACCCTAATATGCCGTATGCCGAAAAACGTAAACTTTTAGACCTGGAAACGTCGAAAACACTGTTTTACTAAAAAAGGTGACTCTTTTGAATGAAAAACATGATTTTTATACCGAAACTAATCGAATCACACGCAAAATCAAGAGCCAAAGCTCTGATACCACTTGTTAGGACTGTGTACGTACTGAGTACTAACTGATAATGCGTGAAACTAGATCAAATAGTGCGGATATCTATTTGATTGGCGATCCAATCAGTGAGAACGCAATTCCGATCAATCTAACGATTAAGGAAACGTTAAGAACACTTAGAACAAGTTCAACTGCGAACAATGAAGTTGGAACAGGCTTTCTAGAGTCTCTAGACGGCTAGGGTACGAATATGTGTCGAAAGTCTTGAAGTGTTGCGTTTTTCCATGAATTAGGTGGTATTTATGGTTTAGGGTTTTTCAATCGAACGATTGAACCATTAGCATGGTTCAGTCATGCGACTGAATCGTGTGATTGATTCATACGCACGACTGAAGGTTCAGTCGTGTGACTGAGTCAATCTTATGTCTCAATCGTGCGACTAATCCAATCTCATGGTTCAGTCGTGCGACTAGTCCATTAGCATGATGTATTCATGCATATGGTCCATTAGCATGGTCTATTCGCATGATGACTTCATACGATTAAGGGTTTGAACACTATTCTCAATCATTATTGACTAAGAACTATGCACTATAGCCTCAAACCTAAATAGTTCGTTAATATATTTTATTACACAATAAACAATGAAACATTAATCATTATAAGCATTAATCACATATTGCATTTCATTCAACTCGTTCATTACATATATGTAACACATGACATGCATTTACATTAAGCTCCTAAACTAGGTACATATGTATCAACATATCGTCCAAGCTTTCTTTCCCTATTGAAGAAAAGTTATCAAACTCCTTTCTGAGAGCCTTTTCCTTCAATGCCTTTAATGTTGCATTCCCATCGTATCTTTTCTCCAAAACCTCCCATAACTTTTTCGCCTGTTTGTTCTCCGAGAACTGATGATAAAGAGGGGGAAACCGTTGGGTTTATATGTGAGAGGTATTTCAGATAAAGTTTAACGAAAGAGGATAAACTTTGAAATCCGGATGTCGGTCCCACCTCTGAAAAAGTAGTTTACTTTTGCTCAAAAAGTAGTTTTCTTGGAAGTCAAAAAGCTTCCGAAGGTAAATTATCTTCGGAAGTTTCAATTAAAAAGCTTCCGAAGGTAAATTATCTTCGGAAGTTTCAATTAAAAAGCTTCCGAGAGTTAATTTTGCTTCGGAAGAGAAATTAAAACTTGATTGCTTTGTATATAAAACACAAAGCTTCCGAGAGTTAATTTTGCTTCAGAAGAAAATAGTCCTTAAAAATGAATAAGTGTCTGAGAAAAATATTTAAGCTTTGGAAGATAGATTGAAAACCTCTTCCGATGGTAAATTTCTTAGACAGTTATGTATTTTGAAGGCATGATTTGCTTCGAAGTTAAAAGCATAACTTCTAAAGGATCAAAAATTATCAAAAATCTAAGGAAAGTCTTAAAAAGATATTTTCATCCAAAGAAAACATGAGCTTATGAAAGTGATGAACTAGACAACTTAGGACACACATATTTTAAGAAATAATAAGAATTAGTTTTAAGAAAAACCTACTCAAAGTTGATCATCCCAATAGCTGATATTAGATATTTAAATCTATGTTCTTCAAAAGCCTTTGTAAACAGATCAGCATATTGTTTATCTGTGTGAACTTTAACTAGTTTAATTAATCCCTTTTCATAGTTATCTCTTATTAAATGATACCCGATATTGATGTGTTTGGTCCTTGAGTGCTGCACAGGATTCTCTGTGATTGAGATAGCACTGTTGTTGTCTATGTGAATGGGAGTCTCCTTGAAGTTTAACCCATAGTCCAACATCTGATTGTGAATCCAAAGCACTTGAGTACAGCAGCTTACAGCAGCAATGTATTCAGCTTCAGCAGTTGATGCATAGACACAGGATTCTTTCTTGCATTGCCATGAGACAACCCTTCCACCAAGGAACTGACATCCCCTAGATGTAGACTTTGCAGTCATGTTGCAACCACCATAATCACTATTTGTATAAGCATACAGATTGAATTCAGGATTCTTTGGGTACCATAAACCAAGTGTTGAGGCATCTTTGAGGTATCTAAGAATCCTCTTGACAGTAATGAGGTGAGACATCTTAGGGTTGGCTTGATATCTTGCATAAATACATGTAGCAAACATAATATCTAGCCTGCTAGCAGTAAGATACATAAGAGACCCAATCATAGCCCTGTATAAGTATTTATCTACACACTCCCCCTTAAGATCAGGTCCAAGGGAGTGGTTTTCGGCTATGGGTGTCTTAGCAATCTTACAATCAGTCATGTTGAATCTCTTGAGTATGTCCTGAACATACTTTGACGGACTTATGAAGATGCCATCTTCAATTTGCTTCACTTGAATTCCCAGAAAGAAATTGAGTTCCCCCATGGCACTCATTTCAAATTTCTCTTTCATCAGCTTCTCAAAGTCTTTGCAGAGCTTTGGATTAGTTGAACTAAAGATGATGTCATCCACATACACTTGAACTAGCAGAATGTCATTTCCCTGTCCATTGATGAAGAGAGTTCCATCTATAGTACCTCTCCTGTATCCATGTTTGCAAAGATACTCAGATAGTGTCCCATACCACTTCTTGGGTGCCTGGTGCAGCCCATAAAGAGCTTTGTCAAGCTTGCAGGCATAATCATGATCATCAGGATCTACAAAACAAGATGGTTGTTTGACATATACCTCTTCATCAATCACTCCATACAGAAAAGCACATTTTACATCAAGCTGAAAGACCTTGAAGTTTTTGGATGTAGCAAATGCCAAGAATATCCTAACAGCTTCTAGTCTTGCTATTGGAGCAAAGACGTCAGTGTAATTAATCCCTTCTTCTTGTGTGTACCCTTGAACAACTAGTCTAGCTTTGTTCTTGATGATAATGCCTCTATTATTTTTCTTATTCCTAAACACCCATTTGCTTCCAATGGTAGTCTTCCCATAAGGAAGAGGACAAAGGTTCCAAACTTTCTGGCTTTTGAATTGAAGCAACTCTTGTTGCATAGCCTCAACCCAACTTCCATCCTTTATAGCCTCATCAACTTTCATTGGCTCTATCTGGAATAAGAAACAAGAGTGAAGACAAACATTTGCTTCATGGGTTTGTCCTCTTGTTCTTACCCATGTGACAACATCTCCAATGATGTTTGTGGTGGGGTGAGACTTGTGGCTCCTAAGCTGAGGGATCACAACAAGTTGCAGAGAATGATCTAAATTAGAGAAATTTAGATCTAGCATGGATGTTTCTCCCACCATATCAGCACACTTATCAAGACAAGCTTGATCCAAGAAGTGTGTGACATCATTAATGTTGTCATCTATAGTGTGTTTAGTACCATCAAGAAATTCTTGATCACCGTCACCATCACTATTGTAGTCTTCCACAATTTAGGTATCCTTATCTGGTTATGGTGCCTCTGAGCTGGAATTTGAAGGCACCCCAGATGCATTAGCTGAGTTTGTCATTGTAGTGCTGATAGAAACCTCATTTGCTGAAGTAGTTCCAACTGGAGCTGAAGATGTGTGTCTTGAAGATCTTTTCAGCTCAAATCTTGGATCAGGATCACCTGTATTTAGATTTTCTGCAGATCCTGAAACATTCTAAGAAGATTTGTTAAAACAGTTGGTAACTAAATCAAGATCAAATAGTCAATCAGGACCAGAACCAACCACACAGGGTGTGTGTTCATTGAAAGTCACATTGGCTGACTCCTCAACAATTTTAGTTCTGAGATTGTATACTCTATAAGCCTTAGGTTGAGAAGAGTATCCAATAAAATGTCCATCATCTGATTTCTCAGCAAACTTGGCAATTTGATCTTTGGTATTCTAGATGGTGCAAGGACATCCAAATGAGCTAAGAAAACCAATGAAAGGTTTCCTCTTGTGCCAAAGTTCATAAGGAGTCTTGCCATAAGTCTTGACCACTAAAACTCTGTTCTGCACATAGTAGGCAGTGTTAACTGCCTCTGCCCAGAAGGTGATGGGCAGCTTAGAATCAGATAACATGGTTCTTATAGCTTCAATTAGTGTACTGTTTGTCCTCTTAGCAACACCATTCTGCTAAGGAGTGTTGGGAGCACTGTATTGTCTTGTAATACCATTTTCATCACAAAATGTATCAAGTATTTGGTTCTTAAATTTAGTTCCTTGATCACATCTTATGATCTTGACCCTGTGATCAGATTGATTCTCAAGATGAAACTCTTCAGAATCTCAGGAGTCTCATCCTTAGTTCTAAAGAAAAAGACCCAAGTGAATCTTGTAAAGTCATCTGTGATCACCAGACAGTAAGAGGGCCTTCCTAAACTCATTACACTGGTGGGGCCAAAGAGATCCATATGTAACAAGTTTAGTGGTGTAGTGATGGAGTTCCTTTCCTTAGGATTGTGAGATACCTTACGTTGGTTCCCTTTCAAGAATGCAAAACAATGGTCATCACTTGTAAACTCTTTCTTTGGTATTCCAGTTACCAAAAATAATTCTTAATTAATTTATTCATGTTCTTAAAGTTTACATGGCACATTCTTTTATGCCATAGGAAAGACTCATCACTATTGGTTTTAGACAGAAAGCATAAAACTTCTCCAGAGGGAGATGTTTCTTGCAAATCCATCTTGTACATGTTCCCTTTCCTGGGGGCTCTAAGCAGGATGTGCTCAGGAGGAATAACCACACCAGGCTTGAGAACAATGCACTCATGCTCAGTAAAGAGCATGTTATGACTCTAATCACAAAATTGGGATACACTCAGAAGATTGTACCCAAGCTCTTTGACAAAGTTTACCTTTTCAATGCTGAGCTTACCATTTGTGACCATGCCCCTTCCTGAAATATAACCACCTTCATCTCCTCCAAAAGCAACTGGTCCTCCATCAATCCTTTCATAGTTCTGGAGTAGTGACCTATTATCTATCATGTGCCTGGAACATCCACTATCAATGATCCAGACATTCTTGTTTGTCTTGAGCTTTCCCTGCATAAAGAAAAGAATTAGTTACATTTGGAAACCCAAGCCTTGCTTGTCTTAGGCTCAAAAACATAAGGCAATGCAATAGTAATAGATCCTATGGTTGTGCTGAGAGGATCTTTAGCTGTTTTTGATGGAGAATTCTCAATCACTTGGTCTTTCTTATACTTCGACACCATTTTTGGAGTCTTGGACATGACCTTCAAAACTTTGGAAGCTTTTGGAACATTGGAAGTTTTGATGACTGAACCTTCGAAAGATTCAGTAGACATTGCAGCAGACTTTAGTGCTTCAGAAGAACTCCTTTCTTTCGAGACCAACTTCTCTTTCGAGGGTAATTTTCCACTTGCCTTCTTCTTAGATTTGGAGCTTCCAAAGGAAACAGATTTTCCTTCCGAAGCTTGAATCTTCATGGAAGTCTTTGATGTTTTTGTCTTGGTCATATGGACAGTACCTTTAGGATTGTATGAACAATCCTTAGCAATGTGAGTGGTACTTTCACATGACACACACTATCTTCTTATTTACAAGAGTCTCCTGCTGGGAACAAGACTGTCTTTGGTCACATCCCTTCTCCACCTTCATCTTTGCAGATGCTGAGACAGTCCTTTTGGGCTGGGAACTGTTCTTGGAGTTTGATGGTCTAAGCCGTGCAGCAGTGGTACATAGCAGATCAGTCTTCTTCTTGTTACTGAGATGATTTGAACAAGAACCAGAACTCTTAGCAGAAGGGTTTTGGTTGATGTCTTCAGTCCCTACCACTTTAAACCCTGCAGAGATAAAAACTTTTTCTGCTTAGAGTCAAAAGTAGCCTTGATCTCTTGAGCCTTCCTTGCTTTTCTTTTGCTTTTTCGGATCAAGTTCTTTCTCATGGACTTAGTCATCACAGTCTTCTTCTTCTCCTTAGAATGATAGTGGCCCTTCTTAGAATCATCCTCTTCACTCTTCTCGGCGGAATTCTTCACTATCTCTTTTACATCCCCTTCACTCATAGGATCTATGACAGGAAGCTCATCTTCACAAGTTCCACACTTAGGAGGTGTTACAGACAAGATTGTGTGTGGAGGAGCTATCTTATTAGATCCCAGACCCTGCCTGTTTTGATAGCACACCTTGTTGTGCAAGGATGACGATATCATGTTCTTGTAGGTATCTTCTTCAACTACACTCTTTTCTGCCCTGGCTTTGCTGATCACAAGCTCAACCTGGCACTCAGTCAACTTGGTTATGAGATCTTTGATTTGAGTTCTAAAATTTGTGTGTTCATGTTTTAGAACTGAAATGGTTTTCTTTAGGTCCTCTATCTTCAGTTTATAATCATTTTCAGACTATCTGAAATCAGATTTTTAAAATGTTTAAGAACTCAAGATCAGATCTCATCTCCTAGTTATAGGACCTGTATCTATTGACTTTAGCAATGCATTCAAGAGTACAGAGATGTTCCAATACCTTGGCTTCATCATGATCTGCCATCAATGCTTGGTTTGGAGAGGCATCTTCCACCTTAAAGCTCTAGTCAAAGCCTCCTTCTTCAATAGCAACAGTAGCTTGCTGCTTTGACTTCTTATTCTGGAGAGCTTTGTTAGTGTAGTTAGGTCTGGACTGTGTTTGGCCACCACTTGTTTTAGGTGCCTTACACTCTCTAGCAAAGTGGCCCATCAAGTTACATTTGTAACACTTGACTTTGCCTTTGTCCAGGCCAAACTTTCCACTGGTTGCATTGCTTGGAAACTTCCTTCCAGTCCTCTTATAGAACTTCTTGGCTCTGTGAGTGAGAAGAGCAATCTGCTGGAATATTTCCATGTATTCCAGATCATCTGGATGAATACAGTCCAGGTCTTCAAGAGTGAAAAGAGAGTTGCCACAGCTTTCATTAGAAGACACAAAAGCTTGTCTCTTGGAATGGGCTTCCTTGAGTGTAGTTCTCCCTTGGTGTCTCTGGGAAGGTGATGAAAGGACCCTTGGTTGAGTTTTCAGGGTAGCATATGAGATGATGTTGGGGTTCTATGCTATCCCTTTCAACCACATGTAGGGATGAACCCATTTTATTGTTGGAGTTGCCAGATGAACCTTGCATCTTCATCTCCATCTGGTAGCCACTAAGAATCCCATATAACTCTGTTAGAGTAAGAGTTTTGAGATTTTCACCACATAGTAGTGTGTCCACTGCCTAGGAAGTGAGGACATGAACTTCCTTTCAATATCTCTGTTTTCAAGAGAAACTCCTCCATCCACAAGGGTATCCACAATCTCAACATACCTGATGTATTGCTGAGTCATGGTTTCACCTGTTTTGAAGGTGATGTTTTCAAACTGCTGCTTTAGGAGATCCTTCTTGTTCTCCTTGGCTTCAGAGGAACCCTCGTACATCAGTTTCAGTGCATCCCACAGCTGCTTAGTTGTTTTGCACTTCTTGAAACCTCTGTACACAGAGTTTGGAAGGGTAGTTTGAAGGGTTGTCATGGCTTTTCTATCAATCTCTACTCTCTTCCTAT
>BJCM01212739.1:0-15698 GCA_018326385.1 Flaveria bidentis
TTTGTCCAGCTTGTATACCCTATGTGGATAGTCAGGATCTTCAAAACCAGGAGGTTGAGCTACATATACCTCTTCATCAATTTTCCCATATAGGAAAGCACACTTGACATCCATTTGATAGACTATGAACTTCTTATATGAGGCATAGGCTAGGAATACTCTTATTGCTTCAATTCTTGCAACAGGTGCAAAAACTTCATCATAATCTATCCCTTCCTCTTGAGTATATTCTTGTGCAATCAACTTAGCTTTGTTTTTTACAATGCTACCTCTATCATCTAGTTTGTTTTTGAAGAGCCACCTTGTCCCAATTGGATGTTGAAGCTCTTCCTCCATAGCCTCAATCTAACTATAATATTTTAGAGCAGCTGTGTTGTTTGGAGGAACAACTTGTGAAAGAAAACAAGTGAAATGACAGATGTTTGTAGCTCCCCCTTGGCTTCTTGTTGTTCTTTCATTAAGATCTCCAATTATGTTGTTTATTGGACGAGACTTATGTATTCTGGTTGTCGGAATAGATTCAACTAGAATAGATGATTCCGAGTTGATCATATTTATTGATGTAGATAGATCTAGCTGAGATGATGAATTTATGAAATAATCAAGGAGTTCTTCATGTTCATCACTAGAAGTAGAACGATTTCTTCATGAATTTGTACATCAGCTGCATTGTGAGTATCTTCCACAGGAACTTCTACTAAAGTATTTTATGCTTTCGTAAGAGTTACAGGAACATCTACGGATGGTATTGTTGAACATCTGCTGAGGCATTATCCATATCTCCAAATGTAGGATGCTCATATGCGGATGTAGAGTCATTAGTTGATGATGAAGTATTTCCATCTGAGGATGTAGATCCATTTTGTCGAACTTGTGTAGCATTATTGTCATTATTGGTTGTTCCTTGAATTATGATACTTGATGTTTGTGTTCTTGGAGGATCAACTAATAGAAAAATACTTCAATTAGATTTGGAGAAACAAATGGATAACATGTATCATCAGATGTTGTATTATTCAAATAACCAGAGTTAAATGAGTTTGTTATTGGATCTATGTCAAAAAACCATGATGATCCTTTTAAAGATTTAGGAAATAAGGATTCATCAAATGACACATTAGGAGTTTCTTTTATAATATTTTTTTGTGGAATGTAAATCATATATGATTTAGATGTTGAAGAGTATCCAACAAAGAAACCATCATATGCTTTCTCTAAACAATTTCCTAATTGTTCTTTGGTGTTTAAAACAGATACATGACACCCAAAAGCTCTAATAATCCTATGTAAGGTTTTCTTTTAAATAAAAGCTCATAAGGTGTTTTATTGTGTTCTTTAACAATTAATGTCCTGTTTTGAACATTGCATGTTGTGTTCACTGCTTCAGCCCAAAAGGTGATTGGCAATTGTGAATCAACTAGCATTGTCCTTGCTGCTTCGGTGAGAGTTTTGTTTCTTTTTTCAGCAACTCCATTTTGTTATGGAGTTCTTGGTGCATTGAATTGCCTAGCAATGCCTTTATTCCTACAAACAGAATCTAAGTCAACATTAACAAATTCAGTCCTATTGTCACTCTTGAAAATTATAACTTTTAAATCAAGTTGATTCTCAATCTTAATGACAAAGTCCATCAATGTTTCTGATGTTTCACTCTTTTGTTTTAAGAAAAAGATCCTTGTAAATCTAGTGAAATCGTCTACTATCACCGAACAGTATTACCTTTTTCCAATGCTCATCATATTGGTTGGACCAAAACGATCCATCTGAAGTAATTTGAGTGGTGTAGTGTTGGTATTGACAATTTTGGATTTGTGTGACGCTATGTTGTTTTCCTTGATAACATGAAGGACAATAATTTGAACAATAAAACTCTTTCTTTGGCAATGCAATGACTATGTCATTTTTCACCAATTTAACACGTTCTTCATGTTGGAATGAACAAGTCTTATATGCCACAATTGAGATTCATCTTTTGATGAGTTAGATAGAAGGCATGTTTCATTGCTTGTGAGTGTTATATTGTTCATATCCAAAATATAGGTGTTTCCTTTTCTTGATTCTTTAAGAAGGATCTATTCTTCTGGAATTGAAAAACCTAGCATAAGAATGTAACAATTAGTGTTATCAAATAATATGGTATAACTTTGATCACAAATTTGAGACACACTCAATAGATTATACTATAAATTTTCACAACAGTTTACTTTCTAAAATTTGAGCAAACCATTATTTACCATTCCTTCGCCAACTATTTTACCTCTCTTCTTATCCCCACCAAATACCACATATGAGGCAATTTTATGCTTGACATCATAGAGAAGAGAATAGTTTCCTATCATATGCTTGGAACAACCACTGTCAACATACCACTTGTTGTCAGCTCTCCATGATTGTTCCTGCACACATAAAGAAATCAATTAGGATTGACAACCCAAGCCTTAATGATCTTGGGTTTGCTAGTTGTATCTAAAATTGTTACTCCTTCATGAATAAGTCTTGAAGTTTCAGTGTTAATTTTAGTCTTAATTGATTCATTATTTGTTGATTGTGGTGAGGATGATTCTGTTGAAGATGAGGTTGTTGAACTTGGTTATGGTTTCTCACTCTCTTCTTCATTCATCTTATCTTTGTTGATTTGTTTCTTTGGTTTTGAAAATGAACCTTGATTATTGAAAGTTTCATCATCTTTTGATTTTTAATGAGGTATATGAGTTCTCTTTTCAAAATTATCAAAGAAAGCATCATCGGTATTTATTTTTTTATCACTCAAAACCACCCTTTTCTAAGGTGTTTTGGACTACTAAAATGATGTTCTTTTCTTCAAAGTTTTATCATCAGCATATGTTTTCTCCTTTGGTTTTGGTTTTTGTTTTTGTTGTTGCTTCTTTGTTAATCGTCTTGAATTTTAGTGGATTGAGAGTCTGATTTAGCCTTCTTAGATTTTGAATTCTTTGTGCTCTTTGTCTTGTTTTTCTTGTTGAAAGAACATTCCTAAGTTGAATAGTTATTTTTGTTGCAAATTGCACAATGTTTGTTGATGTAGCAGTCAGAAGTCATGTGATTGTTCATAACGCAAATAGAACAATAGTTGCTAAAGTAACAATCTTCAGTATTATGATTTTTCATATCACACCATTTGCAATACATTTCCTCTAATTCTTCATCAAAATTGACTGCTTTCTTCTTATTCAGCTTTTAAAGCTTCATTATTTTTCTAGTTTTGTAGTTGATTTTTCCTTTCCTTTCCCTAGCATACTAACAAGGGATTCTTGTTTACCATAACTGATTTATGTTGCTTGGAATTCACCACTTTCTGGTTTGATTTGTTAGTTGTTGCTTTTGCCTTCCGCAGATTTTCTACTGATTCAATAGATTTGGTTTTCCGTAGATCTGCTGCTAAAGAAGGTTTCTTCTTCCGCTGAAGTTCTACTGATTTTTTCTTCTTGCTCTCTTCTACGGAACATGTGTATACTTTCTCAGTAGATGTACAATGTTGAATTCCTTCAGTTGATGGTTTCAGATGCTGATGAAGTTCTTGAAGACCTTCATTTAGCTAAGCTATCCTCTTGTAAATAGTGTTCAACATGTTTCTTTGTTTAGGAGGATATTGCAACTTTGTTTCTTCAAGAACTTTGGGAATGATTGTTTCAAAAGCAACTTGCTTACTAATGTTCAGTTGATCATCATCATGTTTATTAGAATCATCCAAGTCATCACCCTCATCAAAGTCAAATTCTGAATCATTTTGTTTAATATGTTCTGATTCATAATACTCAATTTCACTCATCTTAGTTTCATGATTATTAACTTATTGGTTAGTTTTTATTTCAAACTTGGTGTTTCGACAAAATGATTTGACAAATTATTTGTCATTATTTCAGGTAAAGTTGTGTAATTATTATTTATAGGAGGTGCAACAACATTATATCCCAACCCATACACATTCTTTGATCAATATGAGAATTTAATAATTTCTCATATTGCTGAGATGAAAGTCGAAACTTCTGAAGTTTCACTTTAGTTGATGCATGATTAGCCATGGATTTAGTTAAGGAAGTGGTTAGATGCTCAACTTGTGCTTTTAAACTATAATTTTCGGAAACAAGTTTATCTAAATCCTTTTGTAACGAGTTGATTTTGATTTGATATAATTTATGTTCTCTTACATGAGATTCATTCAAAATCATTGCTTCTTTTACTTTATTAGCCAGTTGTTGAGCATGGACTCTATATCTTTCAACTACACATATGGATGAACACAATCTATCTTTTTCCTCTCTAGCCATGGGTGGAACTTTATTCTCCATGTGGGCCATTACAGCTTGATTCTCTTCCAAGACTTCCTTCTCGTACATGCTCCAGTCACAGGTACCATCTTGAAGTATGATCAGTCTAGATTCTTTAGAATTACTTGGTCCTGCTAATGCATTTGTGGTTGGTGGGGATGAGTTGGTTAGTTGTGGTTGTCTAAAAGATCTTTGAGATATAGATTGTTGATGAGGTTGATGTTAATGAGACTAATGTTGTTGATGTTGTTGATGTTGTCTCAAGTCGGGATTTGATTGTTGATTACATTCTCTATAGAAATGTCCATAGAGATTGATGGGTTTTGTCATATGTAAAACTAACTAGTTTAACCATTTAAACTATAAAAACGCAGCGGAATATATGTTTTAACATATGGTTATCAATATGAAAATTTTGCCACTTTAAAACATAAACAAAACCCAAGAATAAGGATCAAAATGTATGTGAAATAATATGCTATCAAACATAACAAAACAACCATAGGGTGTCATAGAATCAACCTTTCTAGAACAAGATGTTATAGATGAAAAGAGGTAGATGATGATGTTCTTGAATGTGTCTAGCCTTCAAAGGAGGAGGCCTCAAGTAGTGATACCCACAAACTCTTCAAACACCTAGCTTGTTAGGATGCAACACCGAAGATAACTCTTCTTTAGCTCCTCTAAAAAACCCGAAAATATCAACCCCTTTTCAGCTTGTTAATCCGAAAATCAGCCTTGTTTTTGGAGGTTCTATTGCTTGTGTGTGAGAGAGAATGTGTGTCTTTGAGAGAGGAGAGATGAAAGAGTGCAAGAGAGTGTAAAGTCTTGAAAGAACCAAGACTAAAAGACTCATCAAAACCCCACCATGGGGCGGTCGAATCTTGTTCAAAATGGGTTTTTCCCATTTTGAAACTTTTATTAATTTGTACTCTTTCATCGCTCAATTTATAAAATTAAAACCTATTTTACTTTTATATAATTAACACACTTTTATTTGTATTATTTAACCAACTTAAATAATGAACAAATAAAATCTCATGAACAAACTATCCATATAATGTTGTTCTATTACAAAGCAATATTTTAGAGAACCCATTTTCTAAATTGGTGTCAATGTTTATTTGTATGATCTCATCAACAAACAAACATTTATTGGTGTTTGTATAGCTTGTTATTTGATATGACCCTACTTGGATCATGACGTACTAACCACATCAATCTTGTATGTGTCTTGGGCATACAAGATCCAACAGAGATTGCATTTGAAACATCTTACCTTCAACATATCAACACCAATCTTTGTTGTTTTACTTGCTACAGCCAAATTTTTATTTCTTCTCAGGTACCGTTTGGCTCTATAAGTAATCATAGCCATTTGCCATTGAAGATCCATCTCCTCTACTACATCTAGATGTAGTTCTTCCAAGTCTTGCTGGCAAATGTTGGTAAATGATAAAGTGCTTCCCAAGTAAACTTGAAAACTTGAACTAAAAGTTACAAAGGCTGTATTTTGTTCTTCAGACTCTAGAATCACAATGATAGGCTCTACTTGGTTATTGTTTGAAGAAGTATTTGCTGATGATTTAGAGGCATCTCTATCATCAATTCTTTCTTTTCCTTTCCTGATTCACTTTGAGATTATTTTTTAGAAGGTTTTGATTCAAAAAAACTCACTTCTTCTTCATCTTCACCCAAAGTACAAGAGTTGTCACTATCATTATTAGAAATAAAGGCACTTCAAACACTTTTTGTTTCTTTAAAGTGATAGGGTGTGACATGTGTTCTCACACTTTTGTTTCTTGATTTTTCATCCATTTCAAGAGCCTCCACTTTTGCTACTAAGGTATCTAAACCTGTTGCTTTGAGGTCTATGGTGTTCTTGAACATGGACACAGTTTGCATCAAACTTTTAGGCAAAGTATGGAGCATCTTTTTATTCAATTCCTCATTAGTGTATTTCAACTCCAAGATGTTCATCTCTGTTATAAGTTGCATAAATCTATACCCTCAATATGATGAAAGGTTGCATATTGTGAGTGAAGTGTGTCCTTCCTAATGCTTCTGATTTCATCACTCCCTTCACAGAGTGTATGAAGAATCTTCCACAAGAAATTTGCTATTTTGTAGTTCTCACACCTGATCAATATTTCTTTAGGTAAAGCCATACTAAGCAAGTTGTATGCTTTCATATCATATTTTACCTTTTAAACATCATCAAAAGTGATAGATCTTTCGTACTTATGGGTTGATTGTTGTCATTTTAATCTGGCCCAAGAGTGGGAGGAATATAAGGACCTTCAGTTATCGATATCCATAAGTCAGAATCAGTATAATTAACATGATTCCTGAATTTGATTTTCTAGGATTTAAAATTCGCTTTTGTTTCCAACTTTGGAGGTTGGTATGATGATCCACCAAAGTTACTCATTTTTAGTTAAATTCTAAGAGACTAAATAGAGTTTGTTTTTGAATAAATTACTAATTAATGACAAAAACTTAACTAATAAAAATTAAGTGATTGTGGTCACAAATCAGTCAATCCTTTTAATGATAATTAATTATCAAATCAAAGATTTTGTTAATGTATTTGTACAAATAATTTGAACAATATATGAATATCAATCCACTATTCAATTAATATGAATATTGATATAAGTTTAAATGAGTATGCTAAAAGACAATTCACATGTTTTTATTGTTTTAAGCAAAAATCGATTCATAACAAAATGATTTGGTCAAAAACAATAGATCTGATCAGCAAAACTAACAGATCTAATGAAACAAGCAGAAAACTAAACAATTCTAACACTGATAGATCAATCGATCTAAATCAATGAGCACTTGCCTTTGATACCACCTATGAATCCAAGAATCACAAACAGAATTATCAATGTTAGAATGGAATCAAGTTAATGATTGCGGAAAGATCATTAATTATTGTTAGTTGTTTTATGAACAAATATCAAATCGAGCAAATGTTTATTATGATGAACACAATGATATGAGCACAATAAATAAGCAAACAAGATTTGATTCAAAAGTAATTTATTAAAACTAATTAATGATTATAGATGGATAAAGAATGAATGCAATAAACAATAATTGTTTTGATCGTGTTAATGTTAATGGTGTATTGATGTGACGGCTACTAGGGTTTGTGATAGATTGATTGTCTGAATCGATGTGATGTATTCTGTTTGCCGCCGTATTGCTCATCCATCTCTGTTTTTTATCTGAAATCTCAGACTCATATTTATAGACATTTATCTTTCTGTTATGGAAACACCGGATCTCTTGGGATTCAAAATTGTCTTGTAGACATGTTGACTTGTTGACTAGTAACACTTGTATTATTTTAAGACAAATGTTTGGACTCCGCAGCTGCATAGTCTTCCATAGGTGATTGTTAAGCCGCATGAATCTTATTCTTCCGAACATACTTTGTTCTTCGGAAGCTATCTTCTTCTTATGAAGATACTTTGTTCTTCCAAATATACTTTGTTCTTCTGAAGATATTGTGTTCTTCCGAAAATACTTTGTTCTTCCGAAGCTAGTTTTTCATCCGTAAAAGATCTTCGGATGATTTTTTTGTAAGATATATATCTACGGAAGAGCAAAAATGTTCATACGTAGATGTTTCTTACACTTAGTCAATTTCACAAATTGACCTAGGATAATGTTTTACCTGCAATCATACATAAATCAACACACATATGGGTTAACCTATATACATAATGCGTACATCAAAATAATGAATTACAATCATTCATTACAAGTATTGATTAAAGTTCTAAGCTTATACAAAATGATCTAGATCTATTGTTCCTAGATCTAATAGATAATTTGTCAATAAATCTTTCAACCCTGTCGTATGTCTAGAGAATCAACTATCAACATGCCATAAACTATTTACAGCTTTGGTGGATGACTCCTGCAAAACTATCATTAGTTTGTGAAATGTTAATTGGGGTAAATGATGGAATGTGATGAGAAATGAATTTTTCAAAACTATTCTTTAGGCTTTATCATTACAATCGTTAATAAAATTATTCATAACCTCAATCACACAACCATTTGAATATCATTATTACATCTAAAATCATCAATAAAGAAATGGAATAACCACTTGAACACATAGAGTTAATGTCTGAGATAAACTTTTGAGAAACAAAAAATTACTTAAACTAGAACAATTATCTAGAATAGATTGTTGAGGTTTAGGTGTACTAAGACTATGGCATCCAAGTCCACTCGTCGGTCCATAACCATACTCCTCACGCACTTCCTTAGGATTAACACCTTCTAAACCTACAGACAGAATGTTAGTATCTATTTGAATGAAATCATTTGAAGGATGTGGAATTGGCAATGGTGAATAACAGTAAGTACTAAAAGGAGGATAAACTAAAGAATTTTCATAACACAAACCTATTTTAATCCTAGCCCCAGTTTTGATTTACACAAATCGTCATGTTTCATCCCTGAAATTGTCCATTTATCAAGTTTTAACTGAAGTTTACTTGTTTCAAACTCAGGAAGACCAACTCTTTCAGTGAAAGTATTTACTTATAACATTTCTTTCGAAAACAATTCTTTTTAAATGTTCATTTTCCTTTAAAGATTCATTTAATTTAACAAAATATTTTGACTCATTTAGCTTAATCTCATCATTAATTTGTTTTAAATCTTTTTCGTTATCAAGTAACAGACGATTTGCTTTATACACACCAAATAATCTGATTTTCCAAGCAAAGGAGCACATGTCTTGTATTACCTCATACAAAAGATCCATCACCACATTTTATGCTACGAGGGCTTTGTCGCATCACCACATTTTCTCCTTGGATTGTTTCTTCATCAATTCCACATTCTCACCTTTAAATCCCTTTAGATCATCATTCTTCAAACCAACAATTACACTCTCTTCATCATAATTATTCCTTTCACTCATACACATATCTTGTGACCTATCTCGTTCAACCTCCTCATGCTTAACACTCTAATGAATTTCAGCTTCACTGGTAAATTCTTGGAAAGGATCAAACTCCTCCACACTCTCCTCTTTATCCATATTTCAGCAACTAAGGCTTGGTTGATTTCTTTTTTTGTTTCTTCAGCTTCAGCACTCCAATCAAAACTAGTAATCAATGTTGTCTCTTTCTCCTACTTACTCTATTCCTTCTCTCCACCAAACACCAATCTTAGAAATCTTGAGTTACATGGCTCATTTACTATTGTCAAAGGATATTCTCTTTTGAAATGTCCTGACTGCTTGTTGTTAAAACATCTCAACTTGGATTTGTCAAAACCAAATTTCAATTTAGAATTTTGACTTCCAAAGTTATTCTTGCCAGTTTTTTCTAGAAATCTCCTAGCTTGGAGAGTCAACATCACCATCTACCACTGAATGTTTGTTTCTTCCAAGTCATCGAGATCAACTTGATACATATCTTCCATTGTCATCCCTTTTCCTTTCAATTCACCAGCTACCAGTGCTTCGTAGCTATGAACAAACATGCCAATCAATGCCATTATGTCGGATGGAATTGAAGTTCCATAAGCAACTTTTGAGTTAGATTGATCTTTGAATGAGTTACCACCACCACTGAGTTGATCACATGAAACATTTGTAGTTGATCCTCCTTGATGCTTGCACTGGCGAGCTTGCAGTGGATGTGATTAATGCTGCATTCTCAGGAAAACCGGATGATAGCATCATAGACTAATTGAACTCACTCCTCTTTAAATCCAATTCAAAGGACTTTTGTTGGAGCATATCTTGTCATATATAGTGTGTCTGTCGCTTGTTGAATAGTCTAGGCTTAATGTAATACACCTAATATGTTGTAAACACATGAGATGGGTCATTCGCAGGAGCATATGCAAATGAGACTCAGTCGTATGACTGAGCCATGCTAATGGACCAGACGTGCGACTGAGAGATGCGATTGGGCCATTCGTAAGATTGAACCATAAGTATGGTCCAGTTGTATGATTGAACCATATGCATGGCCTAATCGTACGAATGGGCCCAATTGAATCTGATATGGGCTGAGGCCTATAAATACCAGTTTCATTGTGTAGAGAGATTAAGGGTTTTGAGAGAGTGCCCGGGGCCTAGGTGCTACTAGATGAGAGGGGAGATCATGCTCGATCTCCCCTTACCAAGAGTTGTGATTCTTATGTTTAAATGAGCTTGTAATCATTAGGTTTTATCAATGAAACCATTGAGTTATTATTCGTTTTCTTGTTTGTCTCTTGGTTTTCTTTTTCCTTTCATCAAGAACGCGCTCGGATGTCAACCGATCCAGTGACTTCAAAATTGGTATCAGAGAGAGGTTACTGCTAGAATGATCTAACAATCATTCTAGCAACCCGAGCTCTTGATTTATGGATCCATTTCAGGTTCCTTGACGTTAAACACACTTTGTGTTCTTTGTGTTTTGCACAGATCTTTTTATGTGTGTTGGCATCTTTTTATGTGTGTTGGCTCTTGGTTAAAATCAAACTCAGAAACACATTCTTATCACCCTTGCAAATCTATTTTGTTTCGATTCATGTAAAATTAATTAGATTAGGGTTTTTGGCAGTCATGGCGGCTGCAGATCTGAAAATCTGCGTGCAGATCCGCTCATGCGACTGAACCATGTGAATGGACCATTCGTACGACTGGACCATGCTAATGGACCATTCGTACAACTGCACCATGCAAATGGACCATTCGTACGACTGGACCATGCTAATGGACCATTCATACGACTGGACCATGCTAATGGACCATTCGTACGACAGGACCATGCGACTGGACCATTCGTTCTACTGGAATGCAAATGGACCAGTCTTATGACCAGTCATGCTACTGGACCAGTCTTATGTCTAGTCATGCTACTGGACCAGTCTTATGACCAGTCATGCTACCAGTCACACGAAGATATCATTCGTATTATCCACTCACACGAATGTGATAATTGTACTCCATGTCATACGAATGAACGGTGTTCCAGACCAAAAAAAATCTGGAACTACCGTTTGCACAGATTTGAGGATGAGCGAAGCATATTCACCTTGAGGTTCATTTGTCAAATAAGTTCAATGGAAACCCCATTATTCGTTGGACTTCCAGAATAGGTGATTGTAGTTAGAACACAAAAGAGAGAAGAGAAGAGGTCAGCAGTCGGTGCTGATTTTGTGGGGAGTCAGGAGCATCTGACTATTTATGGGCCAATCAAGTTTTATTTATCCATATAGAGAGGATTCTGACTCTTAGGGGGAATCCATGTTTAGAGAAATTGAAGACGCAATCAAAAAGTGATTATGTGAGCCGGTTTCTAATAATGAGTCTAAGTGCATGTTGATTTTTTTGAGATTGCAGCTGTGGATTGGAACCTTATACTTTTTGCTCAATACACCGTATGAAGATGCCAGGAGAGCATAATGTTAATATATTGGGATATGCTGAATTTGAGGAGGAATTTCTGCAGGTGTTAATGTTAATCAGGTTAGCCTGTGTGAAGATTGAAGCAATGGAAAACTGTTCATGTCATTATCTGGAAAAATCAGTCATATGGGGTATCTTGCTGCTATGATGGTGTTCTGCAAAGTAAACGAAAGCTATTGTGCCTAAATTCTTTTTCAGGGATACTGTAGCAACCTAACGGATTGGCAACATTGGCTAATATGGTTTTTCGTTTGATTCTATTGGAAACCAGAGCAAAGATTGACCGAAGATTGTAAGAGGTGTTATCTAGTATTCGCAAGCAACATACAAGGGGGAATTTGTTGGAGCATATATTGTCATATATAGTGTGTCCGTTGTTTGTCGAATAGTCTAGGCTTAATGTAATACACCTGATATGTTGTAAACACATGAAGCTGGGTCATTTGCAGAAGCATATGCGAATGAGACTCAGTCGTACGACTGAGCCATGTTAATGAACCAGTCGTGCGACTGAGAGATGCAATTGGGCCATTCGTAAAACTTAACCATAAGTATGGTCCAGTCGTACGATTGAACCATACGCATGGCCCAATCGTACAAATAGGCTCAGTCGCATCTGATATGGGTTGAGGCCAATAAATACCAGTTTCATTGTGTAGAGAGATTAAGGGTTTTGAGAGAGTGCCCGGGGCCTAGGTGCTATCGGATGAGAGGGGAGATCATGCTCGATCTCCCCATGCCAAGAGTGGTGATTCTTATGTTTAAACGAGCTTGTAATCATTATGTTTTATCAACAAAACCATTGAATTATTATTCATTATCTTGTTTGTCTCTTGGTTTTCTTTTTCCTTCCGTCAAGAACGCACTCGGATGTCAACCGATCCAGCGACTTCACAACTTTAACTTGTTGATGTCCATGTGCTTGTAATCAGTGAATCCTCTCTCTTGCTTTAACATTCTCACTTGTAGACTCTATTGAGGTGGAAGTGAATTCAACAGCCTATTCACTTGTTCATAACTTGTAAGCTTTTTATTATATTTTTTCAGGGTGCTTGAGACTGTAGAAAGCAATTTGTTAAATCAGTAAGATTCTCGTTCTTGAAACCCATGAACAAATTGAACTCTTTCTCAGCCTCTATCCCTTTGTCCTTGACTAACTCAGCACTCCCATCATAAAAATCACATAAAACATCATACAAAGATTTGGCATTTTTGTGTTTGGCGAAACAGTTTTAAATGTCAGGTGCAAGACACAAGGTTAATTCTCCAAATGCTTTTTTTATCTCTATCAATCATTTTCAAATCCTTTTCATTGAAATTAGTGGATCCTTATTTTGAGAGACAACATCTCCAACAGTAACAGTAGGTATATGCAGATCGGAGATGATTGATTCCCACTAATTATGATCTGTGTAATAAAAGAATGCCTTCAAACACCTTTTCCAGTCTTCAAAATTATCTCCATTGATCGGTCTTGGAGGCCGATTTTGTGCCACACTCTCCAAATTAGATATTGTAAGAGTTTCCATCTTAGACATGAATAAACAAGTAGTTTCACAGAAAAGGAACTAGTTTCACTGAAAATCCTGTAGTTTTACTACTAATTTCACTCGGAATTTTGGCAGCAATTTCGCTACCAAGCCGCTTGCTTATACTAGTTTCGCAGACAGTTTTGCTCGAAACTAGTTTGAATTTTCCTTCAGATGGAAATTCGGTAGCAATTTCACTTAAAGAAAATGTACAATCACAGTTGAACTTTCGTTCAATATGGGTACTTTCGCTAAGGTCAAAGAGACAAACACAGTGAGCAAAAGAACTGTATTTTCACTTGATGAAACTATAGTTTTGTTGGATGATCACTAATTTTGTTGAAAGAGTCTGAAAAACTTTTTCAGAACAAAATTGATCCAAAATCACCTAAATCTTAATGCACTTAAGATCTGATGATTACCGAAGCTTTCAAAACCAAAATCTAACCAATCTCAATCAATTTTGATATCAAAAACACTCAAACTTGATCCAGAATTGATGAAACATTGATCTTGAACTAATACAACCAAAAACTCAATCAATCAAGAACACAAAGGCTCTGATACCATTTTGTTGGTCCAAATTATCAATGAACTATATAATTGATTGACTAAACGTTCAAAATCCACTATCAAACATTCATCATAATCACACAAAAATGATAGAGGATCAAAAGTGTTCAATAATAATCAAAACAAAGAAAATACAAACAAAGAGCAAAGGCTCAATATGATTTCTATTGACTTCCAGCCACCAATACACAATTGCAACAAAGATATTTCCTATTAGGATTTTGTAAGATTTAACCTACAATGATGGAAACAATTCAATATATAGGTAACCTAGTTTCGCTAATGGTTTTGCTGGACAATGAAACTATCAGGCCAATGGCCAGTCTCGCGCGGCGACGAAACACAGTTACACCGGGTGAACTAGGCCTGCTGACTATGAGCGAAACAATAGTTTTGCTCATAGTTTCGCTGGGCAACAAAATACTCAAAATTCAAAATTAAAACAAAGTAATCTAATATATATCCCATTACATTTAAACATAATATAAATACTAATCTAAGGTGAGTCCAACCTAATCTTGATCTTCATTTTGATAGACTAAAGATGGTGAGCTTCATGAAGCTTCAAGAAGATGTATGAGTTCTCTAGTATGAGACTTAGTCCAATGTCTCTATCCATTATAGATGAGCACATTAAAGTGATCAAGCAGAAGATAAAGAAGGGTGAGTTGGTTGACTTGCATTCTCCACCAAGTTAGGCTATATTTGAAGTTGAGGTCAAGGTTGAACCGTAGGAGACAACTAAACATGGACCTAGTGATGCATCTCAGCAAGCTCCATCTTTCGACCCACAACAGGGTCTTGATCCTTTTCCTTCTAAACATGTAAAGGAAAAGGACCCAATTGAGAAGGACAACGAAGGGACATCTAGTACTTAAGACCATCCTTATTAGTTCAAGTATAGAAAGAGAAAGAGGATGGCCATCAAAAGGAATAAGAAAAGAAAGAAGAAGAAGTCAATGGCATCCACCTCTACATCTCAGGATGGGTCGGAACATACCGAGGGTGATCAAGAAAAGGTTGCTTAACTAACTACACTTCATATAGAGCCTCTTGCTGCTGAGAGACCCATATTTTCTTGGGCCTTTACTACTAGCCCAGAAAGATGGTATGTCACTAAACATCAAGGGGGTCAAGATATGTACTTCCGGCAAAACATGCTTGACCTTCCTCTATATGATTTTTATGACTTGAGAAGATACTTTGAGAGTCTGAGAAATCCTAACCAATTCATAATGAAAAGAATGGTCTTGATTCTAATGAGAACTATCAATAGATGAAGATCAAGACCAAAGTTATCCTTCAGTGTTGGTAGCATCAGCCTAGGGGGAGCTAGAGTTATACTTAGAGGATGATACAACCAAAGAGCTCTCATCATGCACATGTGAAGTACATAGAAAGTTACTTCAAAATATTTAATACAACTCAATGAAATTCACTAAATATTAAATCTTCCAAAGCCAAAAGACTATTTCTTCTGAAGCCAAAGATGAAGTCTTCTGAATCTTCAAGTAAAAAGTCTTCCGAAGCCAAGAGACTGATTTCTTTTGAAGATAGAGAAGACATCTTTTCTCTAACTTACTTTTGACAAAAGATGCACCACTTTTTGCTACCATCTCTGAAAACTCACCAACTTATAAGAGTTGGTGAAATGTCCATACTTTTGTCATGTTGGGTTTGATAGACCAAAATCAAAGTTGTTTAACCATTTTAAACATGAAAACGCAGCGGATAAAAGCCCTAATAATGTGATTCATAATCTGAAAAATTAAGGTTCTTTTCTTTGTAATAACAAGCCCAAGAGCAAAGGATCAATCATATGTGTTTGAACAAGCTATCAACAAGATATAACAACCAAACATGAGCAAG
>BJCM01212740.1:0-12136 GCA_018326385.1 Flaveria bidentis
AAAACATGAATAGATTGGTCAAAGGAAACCATGTCATTGGTCTTCCCCAAAAAGAATTTCATTTTGTTGATCACTATTCAGCGTGCCTCAAAGGAAAACAACATAAATCTTCTCACAAACTAAATCTAGTGAACACAAACAATACTCCATTAAAGCTACTCCATATGGATCTGTTTGGACCAACTCATGTTATGAGTATTGGAAAGAAACAGTATTGTTTGGTGATCATTGATGACTATTCCAGATTTACATGGGTTTTCTTCTTACTTCATAAAATTAAGGTATCCCAAATAATAAAAGACTTTATCACAAAAATTGAAAACCAACTTGATCATAAGGTTAAAACAATAAGAAGTGATAATGGAACTGAGTTTAAAAATGAAGATATGGGTTCATTTTGTGTAACCAAAGGCATTGCTCAATAATTTAGTGCAGCTAGAACTCCTCAACAATATGGGATAGCTGAAAGGAGAAATAGAACACTAATTGAAGCAGCATGAACATTGCTAGCTGATGCTAAACTACCTATTACCATTTGGGCAGAGGCAGTTAACACATTATGCTTTGTACAAAATTGAACTCTAATTGTAAAAGAAAGTAACATGACTTCATATGAACTGTTGCTTCACAAAAAACCATTTATTGGATTTTTTTTAAGTCATTTGGTAGTCCTGTCTCAATACTAAACACCCGAGACTATTTGGGAAAATTTTCATCCAATTCTGATGAAGGATTCTTTGTAAGTTATTCTTCTATTTCAAAGGCTTACAGAGTGTTTAATCCTAGATTAAACATTATTGGTGAATCAACAAATGTTCAATTCAAGGAACACTCATTTCCCAAATTTACAAATGGTCCCGACTGGTTGTTTGATATTGACTCATTTACAAAATCTTTTGATTGATTTCACTTGTCTGATGCAGGAAACCTACATTTAGCTGAACTTTCTTCAGCTGTAGAGAGAAGAGATGACTTTCCATTGATTCCTCCTGCCTCTACTGAGCATATGTATGAAGATGTTCCACTCCAAGTTGATCCTGTCAAACAACCATCTCAAAATCAAAGTGTTTCAACTAAAGTTGGTCTTAGCTTGTTGCCATCACAATTAGAAGATCTGTCAACTGAGATCAGAAATCAATAGCAAGGTACTCCTCCAGTTGAAACAGAAAGAACATCTATTAATGGAAGCAATCAAAGTGTTGCTCATGCCGAAGCAGTCAATGAAACATAATCTGAATAGGTTCATAACTCCCCGATAGTACAAGTTGAATATGCCTCTGACCATAATGATCTGAATGTCTCCAATCTTAATGTACCATTGCTGGTGACTCAATTCCAACCACCAGAATACACGAGAATCATCCAGTGGAAAGCATTATTGGTGAACTTAATGAACGATTGACAAGAAACAAGTCAAGTAATGCAAACATCTGTTGGTTTTCATCCTTTCTATGTCAAACAGTACCCAAAAACATCAAAGAGGCTCTTCAAGACAATAGTAGGATAGAAGCAATGTTGGAAGAATTCCTGCAATTCAAGAAGCAAGAAGTATGGCAACTGGTAGAATTTCTAAAAGGACAATACCCTATCAGCACCAGATGGCTGTACAGAAACAAAACTGATGATAGAGGGATTGTCATCAGAAATAAAGCAAGACTAGTGGCACAGGGTTACACTCAAGAAGAAGGAATTAATTAGAAGCAATAAGAATCTTTCTTGCATATTTAGCATCCACGAAGTTTAGTGTTTATCAAATGAATGTGAAGTGTGCTTTCTTGTATGGAAAGATTGCTAAAGAAGTCTATGTGAGTCAACCACCTGGCTTTGAAGATCTAGATTTCCCTCACAGGGTATACAAGCTTGATAAAGCATTGTATGGTCTTCGTCAAGCTCCAAGAAAGTGGTATGAGACTCTATCATCTTTCCTTCTTGAACATGGATATGAAAGAGGAAAGATTGATTAGACTCTCTTCAGAAAGAGAAGAGGAAGAGACATGTTGCTACTCTAGATTTATGTGGATCATATTATATATGGCTTTACAAACAAGCAACTCTGTAAAGACTTTGAAGACCTTATGCATTCAAAATTTCAAATGAGTGCAATGGGGGAACTCACTTTCTTTCTAGGGGTGCAAGTCCAACAAACAGCAGATGGAATTTTCATCAATCAATCAAAATATATGGAAACAATATTTAAGAAATTTCACTTTGCTGACTGTCAGTATATTAGAATTCCTATGGATACTAAAATGAAGATTGGACCTGATCTAGAAGGCAAATCAGTGGATCAGACTCACTATCGATATATGATCGGTTCACTTATGTATCTAATAGCCACTAGGCCTGACATTATGTTTGGTGTTTGTGTGTCTGCCAGATATCAAGCTGATCCTAAGGAATCTCACGTGAATGTTGTCAAGAGGATATTCAGATATCTTAAGGGCAAACCAGCTCTGGGGTTATGGTATCCAAAGGAAGGAGACTTCAATCTCTATGCCTTCACTGATAGTGACTATAGAGGATGCAACTTCAATAGGAAATCCACTTCTGGTGGTTGTCAATTTCTTGGTCCAAGACTGATCTCATGGCAGTGCAAGAAGCTGACAAACGTATCCGTTTTAACGGCAGAAGCTGAGTATATTGCAGCATCTGCTTGTTGCTCTCAAGTCCTCTAGATTCAAAACCAGATGCTTGATTATGGTTTTAACTTCTTGCATACACCAATTCACATTGACAACACTGCAGCCATTTTCATTACAAATAATCCAGTTCAGCACTCAAAAACAAAACACATTGAAATTAGATATCACTTTTTGAGAGACTGTGCTGAAAAAGGGTTAATCAAATTGATTCAAGTTCCACTGAAAATCAATTGGCTGATTTATTCACTAAGGCATTTGAACCTAGTAGGTTTTAATTTCTAGTTCAATCAATTGGCATGATTAACCTTGACTAAAATAAATCAAAAAAAACTTCAAAAACAATTAAAAAACATCAGAAAATCACAAAAAGAAGTAAATTTTAATGAAGAAAAGAATTAGGAAATGATATAACTACAGTTGTTATGTCATTCACTGTGCTTAATTTCAAAATCTAAAAGACTTAAATTACTTACCAAATGTGTTGGTAGGCTCAACTTGGAAGAGAAGATACATGTTGTGATCAATTAAAGTCTTATTCAATGGTGAAAATCTCTTCTCGAAGTACAGATATGTATTGGCTTATGTAAGTGCATGTATGTGTAGTAACCTAAACACACCAGGAAATGATACTTTATGAATCACGTTCACCTACATCCAGATTCATTTCTATTTTGCTGAGCAAAGACCTGATGAAACAAGCACATAGTGCAGATGAACTGATCCAAAAGATTCCTAATGAGGAACACATTCAAATTGGATGAATCTACAAAAACAGTACATTCCATGTGAATGAACAAAAGAATCCAATCATGGATAACCTTCCAAAGTGAAGTGAAAAGAATCCCAATGAGGATCAACATGAAAAGGATCAAAGTAAAAGAATTCTAACAAGGATAAGTGAATATGTGATCTCATAACTTAAGTAACCTGGTCAAGAAAGTTGTGAAAAAGTTCTCCCATACATTACATAAGGATGGTTGATCATTCCATGTTTTTGTGTGCGATGCACATATTGAATAATTAAATCAACCAAAACATGATAAATATCACATGCATTAAAAACATCAACCTGGTATGAGTTTAAGAGGACAAACATACCTTCAATCAACAAGCTAATAAACATGTCCATTTTATCATAAAGGATGCACATATGTAATGTAAGATTGATATGATCTCAACAAAAGATATACTTCTCTTCATTATTAATAATCAAATTAGTTTATATTTAGAAGGTTTTAAATCAATAAAGTTTCTATCCTGATGTGGATATAAACTTTAGGGGGAGTAATTTAAAAGTTTTGACTAAGTTTGTATAAACATTTACTATCTTAAATTACTTTCTTAAAACTTAAAGACAAATAAAAAAGGAAATGTCTGTGTTGGTGCAGAAGTTATACCATAGTATCTCAACTTATGCAGATTCGTGGAAGCATAAGAAGTCCAAGATCAGTAAAAATAATAGGAAACTTGTATCACTTCTAGAAGTCAAGCCAAGCAAGAATTGATAACCCCAACAACAGTCAACAACTTCATAAGGCAATTCAATCAAAGACAACTCTTCATAACAAGAAAAACAAAAACAGAAACATTAAGTTTTGATTATGTTCAAAAGTTAATATGGGTAAGTGCATTGGTGTCTAAAAAGTATACATGAAAAGTTTGGTGTGAAAAACATATGCGGAACAAAAGTGTTCTACCGAATTTTGCGGAACAAAAGTGTTCTACCACATTTTGTGGAACAAAAGTGTTCTACCGCATTTGTCAATGCGGGTGATATTTTTATTCCTGCATTTGTGTATTTGTGTAAGTTCACTTTACATGTACTTTCAAAAATGAATAAACAAGTGCTTAATTTCTTCTGTCACCATGGATGATGATTAAGTAAATGTGGAAATCTTGCTCAACCGCATTTGCTAGAGTGAGCAAATGCTAAACAAGTTTGATCAACCGGATTTGCTACAATGAGCAAATGCAGAACAAGTTCGATCAACAGCATTTGCTACAGTGAGAAAATGTTGAACAAGTTCGATCAACCGCATTTGCTACAGTGAGCAAATGCTGAACAAGTTCGATCAACCGCATTTGCTATAGTGAGCAAATGTTGAACAAGTTTGATCAATCTCATTTGCTATAGTACATAAATGCGTATGTCAAAATTCATAAGTTTTACTCTTCCGCATTTATAATAGAAAACAAATATGGATGTCTAAAGCCTTTCCGCATTTGCTACAGTGTGAACTAAAATTTGATCGCATTTGTTCTGAAACTTATGAAAAAACTTGTAATTCCTATTATTTGACTATTTAAAGCACATTCAAAAGGTCATTTAATACTTTTCAAATTTGAGTGATTCTAAAGTGCGACGAGTGTAAACACACTGTTCATCTTCTTCAAACATTATCATCTTTAACAATCAAAGATCTTAGTTTCATTACATCTATTTTGTCCTCTTCTTCGATCCTACTCAATGATAGTATCGAACAAAAGGTGAAACATTCAACATTTTGTAACCTAAAATGTCAGACACTTGGACTGATAATGAACTTAGAACCCTTGGTTAATAAAGAACAGTCAAAATCATATTTATTCTAACAAAAGATGAACATTTTCCATTTTAATGAACATGCAAACTAAGAAGAATACCACTCATCAAAGAAACTTCATAGCCATGTTCATCGTATGAACAAAGCATGATGAAATCAAAAATGCCAAAATTAAATCTTGAAATATAATCAGATTAAAGGTAAACAACACCAAAAATCATCTCTTCAAACATGAAAAACAAAATAACGATGATTAATTCTTGATAACATCAAAATTTGAAGTAATTCCTATAGAACAGTACCTTCAAATATTCATCTTTGACCACCAAAAGTCAAACTAATGAAGCATGCATATTGCAGAACATATACTTTCATCAATCTAACTCATATGCCTCTATTTCAAGGTACATGGCTAATCTTACCTGGAGCAAGCTCCACAATGTCATTGGTTATCTTGACCCTGATGCACCTGAGGCAGAAGGGAAGAGAGATATGATTAGATTCATCTCTACTACAAGAGTAACTTATGCCATCACTATTAGACCTATTATCTATGAGAGATTCATCAAGTCATTCTGGAGTACAGCAGAAGTAACAGAGGTTGATGGTACAAAGACTTTGTCTGGAAGAATTGATGATCATTCTTTGTTTGTCCAAACTATGAGACAATGTCTATAGTTTGGTAATGATGCAAACACACCCACTGAGCTTGAAGATAAGGAGATCACTACCTTCTTTCCCAACATTGGGTATGAAGGAGGATATGAAGGAAAGCCGATTGTGAAGGGATTGGTGGACTTACAATGAAGGTTTCTGATTCACCTCTATCAGCATTGTTTGTCCAAAAAGAAGATAGGATGGAATGATATCCCTGTGATCACTTCATCAGCATATGTGCTTTATGCACTAATAGGCCATTCAACATGTCAGCATATGTATTCAATGGCCTTCTATCCAATGGTTCAGGAAGGAAGAAGGTACATGTTTCTGATATACCCAAGGTTCATTCAATGTATGATCAATGAAGCTTTCCCTGATATAGTATCTGAAGGACCTGTTCTGAATATCCCTCACTATGATGCAATGTCATACAAATATATCAAAAAGAGAGATCCCAGGAACTTTTACAGTGGAGCTCACTTTCCTCTTTTACCATGGATGCTTCAACAAATCAACCCTAATGAACAAGGTGAAGAACATCAGGCTCCAACTGATGAGTAAATTCAAGAACCAATTGCTCATGTTGAGCAAGCTGCTGATGAGCAAGTTGAGGAAAGAGAGGAAGGACATAGGTTAGTGTCATCCCATGTGGATGTAAGGGGTGATCTTCACACTGAACCTCATATTCATGACATGGCATCACCTTTTGTTCCATCACAAATACCATCTCACCAAAGAACCCCATTACCTTCACCTCACAGATCACCAATACCATCTCTCCAAACACAACCTATCACTTCCACACATATATCTCCATTTCATCATTCACCCATATTATCTGCCCAACCATCTCCCATTTCTACAAAACCTATTGAGTTTGGTGATTCTGCCAGCTCTTCAGAAAGATCCAAATCATCATCTGATGAGGAGGATAACCCAAGCCTAATGCCTGTTATGAAAATCACTTCTGAAGTTTCTCTTTCAAAAAGCTATGCTAAATCTATTGTGAACAAACCAGATGAGAAGGATAAGTTGATTTCTGAACTTATGCAAAAAGTAGCAAAGATGGAAAGATTGCTAAACAGAAGATCTAGCATCATTCAAGATAGACTGTTGGAACTTGATGAGAAAGAGAATGAGTTAAAAAAAATGAAAGAAAGATATGATTCAGAGAAGAAAGAAAAAGAGAAGGAGATTGAAAAACTAAAAGCTGCTCTTCAACAATCAAGAGAGGAAAAAGTGGTCATGTGGACACTTTAGCAATACAAACAATTGTAATGGAAGAGCAAGAAGAGTTAATTGAAGAATAGGCTGACAAATTCTTAATTTGAAAAATTAGAATGAAAGCTTAAGCAAAAGAGTCTCTGAGCTTGAAATGTTGATTGAAATCAAAAGGAAGGCTAAAGCAGAAATAAGAGATGATGATGAGAAAAGAACTGAGGATAGTGAGAAGGAAACTAAGTCTGAAAGTTCATCAATGGAAATCAGTGATGACTCTCCTAATGCTAAGAGGAAGAAACTTTATGAGACTAAAAAGGGAGAAGAAACAAGCAAGACAAAGAATGAAAAGTCATGCTTGGAATGGTTGTCTACTCAGAAAAATCAGTTGATGCTCACACTGAAGAAGCTGAATACAGTGACATGATCAATGCTCTGGATAGCTTCACTACTAAAGAATTCATTATTGATGATTATTTCTAGGACTTCATAGGTGAATAGAGGATTGTTGCTTAACCAATTGTTGTTATTCCTCAATCTCTTGTCCCTCTTGAGAAGGAATTGAGCATGCAACTAGTGCCTGTTGTGTCACTCACTAAAACAAAAGGAGTTAATTAGAAGATTATATGAAGAGCAATAAGAAAAGGAAGAATCAGCTGCTGCAATCTATGAACAAGATTAACCAAAGGCTTAAAAATTGCCTTAGAAAGCTGAACATCCTGAAACCTCTGCTGGTCCTCCAATGCAAACATATACCAGGAAGAGGAAGAACTAATCTGAAAATGCAAAAGGAAAAAGGCCTATGATAGAAGAAGAACCAATCAAGAAAAGCAAAAAGGATGATCCTAGAAGTCTTGAAGCTATTGCAGAATTCTTGGAAAAACATGAACAAGCTAAGGCTCAACTTAAAAAGAAAGCTGATTTTGTAGACTTGGAGGAAGGAGAAATAGAGGGTGGCTATGTGGTTGATGAACCAATAGCAGTTGAGAGCCCAATGAAGAAGGAAAAATTAGTAGTAGAAATGGTTGAAAAAGCACAGAATGGTGATCTGATGGTGAAAGCCATGTTTTCTATTAATCATGGATATGATCCAGATGAAGTATTCAGTATGACTTATGAGGGAATGAAGGCAGAAGAAGAAAATTTGAACAAGCTATTGGACCCCATAGTTGAGACTGAGTATGAGAAGACTCTTTCTCCTAAAGCTGATATACCCAAAGCAACATTCATGAAAAAGCAAACATCTACTCCTCATTCCTTATATCCTGATCCCCACACCATGTCTGACAGGGAAATGAAGGATTATCTCTCCAGCCAAGGGTTTACAAAGAGAAAACTTGGAAACATGAAAACCAATTCCCTTAAGGCTGCCATACTAAGGTATGCAGCTCACCCTTAGAGATCATGACTCTCTGGCACCTGTACTACACAAATATCATGAGTGGTTTGTAGAACCTTCACAACTGAAATTTAAGAAGGTCTGACCACTGTAGAGATGATCAAAGGTGTGTCTACTCCCAAAGACAAAACTGATAAGAAAATCATTACGTGGAAGTATGACAGTGAATGGAATATGTTCATGGTAAAAAGGATCTCACGGCTGGTTCAATTCTTTACAAAGTACTCTGCTCTTGTAAATGCCCTGCAGATTCATGACTTGAAGGAACTAGCCAACTTAGAACTAATCAATCATAAGGCTATGTTCAGAGGGTATGAGTTTGAAGAGATACTTAGAATGTTCAAGAGAACTAACAACTTCAAATCTCTAAAGGCTATCTGTATGAGGAAAGATAGATCCTTCATCAACCCTCTTAAAAAGAAAAAGACAAAACCAATAGAGGAAGTTGTCTTCCCAGAGCATAAAGTAAAACCCACTGAGTCTTTGAAGAGAAAATTGGTGTCTGGCACCCATTCCTCCATACCAATCTCCAATGTTTACTATGATGAAAAAGGCTTATGAGTTGGTAACTGAAAGAAAATGGGTAGGAAAGGAAGGTGCAGAAATTAGATTGTTTAGTGGATATAATGTGACGCTGCTAGATAAATCATACATCCACTACATCTAAACAGGCATTTTAGAGAAATATCAAACAACCTGGGTGAACAAGACATGCACTTCTTCTTAAAATGCATCAAAATACTGAAGATGGCATATGATCAAATCATAGTCAAGAGAGAAAAGAGAAAGAAGAAAAAGATCCCTCTATAGCTGGGAAACATTGTGAAGCTGGATGTTGATGTAGATGGTGCTCTACTAATTCATAGGGATGGGTTGTCTACTGTATCTTTATCTCTTAAGAAACTACTATTAGAATCCATCTACACTATGAGTCAGATGACGATACATGTGCTGAAGAGAGAAAGATGGCAGATGCCATATGCAAATGACTTTGTTAACATGATAAAGGCCATTCTGAACACATCACAAGTAGAACCTCAAGTGCCTTTGCAAGACCCAACAGAATCCTCACAACCTCAACCACCACCAAACCATTGAAGACCTAGGTTGTATAATCCTTAGGGGGAGTATTTTGGACCCTGAAAGGATCATACATGCCAAATTCAATTGGTGAGTTGATGGTTAGTCTGCTGGAATTTCCACAAGTTCAAGAACTAATGCAGATGAAGAATCTGCTAAGAAGAGCAAGTGTTGACTAACCGCATTTGTAAACACGAAAGACTTAGAACAAAGGCTGACAAGTATTTGTTCTTCCGCATTAACAAATGAGGATAGTCAAAAGATATGCGGACAAGTTTTGTTCATCCGCATTTGCAAATGTGGATGAATAGTCAACAAATGTGTATAATTATTTGTTCATCCGCATTACCCAATGCGGATGACCAACTACTAATGCGGATTACAAGAGAAGTAATGTTGATCAAGTTCAACTCATCAGCATTTGCCAATGCGGATGAACAGAAGAAATGCTGATGAAGACTTAAACTAGTTTTGATGAATAGGTCAAGGGTAGTTTAGTCATTTTGTAAAAAGGCATCTTGTCAGCCTATAAATATAATAGAAAACCTCGTGCATGAGGTGACTGTTGATAGAAAACTAGAATATTTTGTGTCTTACCTTCTCAAGGTGTATTATTACTATTTTTTCTAAAACCCTAGCATTTATTGTAATCAATCATCTATATCAATACAAAAAGCATTTATGAGTATTTCTTGAATTGAATGTTTATTGATTGTTTGATTTCGCCATATAATCTTTGACTCAGTCACTATATTCGATCTCAGTGAGAATATCAATTTCACTATCCAGTCACATACTTTGAAGGCCAACTGGATACATGATCTAGATAACAACAACATCAATATAGAGTCAAAAGGCAGATTGCCTTTTGACTAGTGATTATGACATGCCATAGCTCACATCCTAATATATTACATAAAGGATTAAGTACATAGAGTAGAATGTTACAGACTCAAGACCTCAATGTACAGTTACCAAAAGCATGGACCTTTTCACCAACTTATGTAAAGTTGGTGTCTCATCATAGTCGCGGTGGAAAGGGGTTCAACTTTATGGAAAAGTTACATTAGATAAAGCATGTGTTCAAAAGTCTTCGAAAGAAATCTGTCTTCAAGTGTTGGCTTCAGAAGACTTTGTCTTTAAAGCTTCGAAAGACTTCATGTTTGGATTCATAAGATATTGGTCTTGGCTTTGGAAGATTTCACACTTAGAATATTTTCTAAGGTAGAGTGTGAATCTTCCGAAGCATTCCACTTCAGTACACTTGTGCATGCATGCAGGAGAGACTTTGGGTGTTTGGGTTGCATTAGCCTTATATCAAACCTTACAAGGTATATGTAGCTCAACCTCCTGGTTTTGAAGATCCTAACTATCCACATAGGGTATACAAGTTGGATAAAGCTTTATATGGTATTCATCAAGCACTAAAAAAGTGGTATGAAAAATTATCATCTTTCTTGCTCAAGTATGGATATAAGAGGGGGACTAATGATCAGACACTTATTCTCAAACAAGAACATCAAGATCTCTTAGTGGTTCAAATTTATGTAGATGACATCATTTTTGGATCAACTAACAAGAAATTGTGTGTGAGCTTTGAAGAGTTGATGAAATCTGAATTTTAGATGAGTTCAATGGGAGAATTAACTTTCTTTCTTGGTTGCAAGACTCCTTCTTTAACAATTGACAAGATTGTTCATGATTCCAGTGGAAAATCTGTTGATCAATGATAGGATTACTTATGTATCTAACAGCTAGCAGACCTGACATAATGTTTGTTGTGTGTGTTTGTGCTAGGCCAATCTAATCCAACAGAATCTCATCTGAATGTTGTCAAGAGAATCTTCAGATATCTGAAAGGGAAACCTGCCCTTGCTATTTGGTATCCAAAGGATGATGATTTCACTCTCTACTCATATTCAGATATTGACTTTGGAGGATGCAACAATAACAGAAAATGCACAACTGGTGGATGTCAATTCTTAGGACCAAGACTTGTTTCATGGCAGTGCAAGAAGCAAACAAATGTATCTGTATCCACAGCTAATGGTGAGGTCATAGCTGCTTCAGTTGGTTGCTCACAAGTACTTTGGTTACAAAACTAATTGCTTGATTATGTTTACAATTTCCTTCAAACCCTAATTCATATTGATAATTCAGCTACTATGTTTATCACTGCTAATCTGTAGAGATTAACGAAGAGGCTGATGCAACCTAAACATCTTAAGTCTACCCTGCATGTTGCACAAGTGCATTAAAGAAGAAGCTAAATAGAAAAAATACTCTAAGTATGAAATCTTCCGAAGCCAGGACCAATATCTTCCGAAGCCAAACATGAAGTCTTCCAAAGCCTTAGAGACAAAGTCTTCCGAAGCTTCAAGTTCATGAAGACAGATTTCTTCCGAAGAATTTTAGTAACATGCTTTATCTGATGTACTGTTCCATAAAGCTGGACACCTTTCCGCTACATCTCTGCAAGTCACCAACTTACATGAGTTGGTGAAAAGGTCTATGCTTTTGGTAACTGTACATTAAGGTCTTGAGTCTGTAACTTTCTACTTTATGTACTTTATCCTTTTTGTAATAGATAAGGA
>BJCM01212742.1:0-15930 GCA_018326385.1 Flaveria bidentis
ATACTTGAAAGTTACAAGTACTTGAGATACATATACTACATCCTACAGCCGGCCATACTTTGAAGGCCAGTTGGATACAATTGACTAGACACAAACAAAATCAATTGTAGAGTCAAAAGGTAGATTGCCTTTTGACTAGTGACTATGACATGCCATAGCTCACATCCTAATCTATTACAAAAAGGATTAAGTACATGAAGTACTCAATGTACAGTTACTAAAAGTATGGACCTTTTCATCAACTTATGAAAGTTGATGACTTTAAAGAGTGGCAGCGGAAAGGTATCCTACTTTATGTAAAGTACATCAGATAAAGCATGTATACTAAAAGTCTTCGGAAGAAATATGTTTTCAAGTTTTGGCTTCGGAAGACTTTGTCTCTGAAGCTTCGAAAGACTTCATCTGTGGCTTCGGAAGATATTGGTCTTAGCTTCAAAAGATTTCACACTTAGAACATTTCTATTGCTTGTGTAAAACTTCCAAAGCATTCTTCTTCAGTACCCATGTGCATGCATGTAGGAGAGACTTTGGGTGTTTGGGTTGCATCAGCCTCTTCATATAATCTCTACATTAGCTTCTTCTCTTCTTCATTTAGTGAACAGAGTTGAGGCCAAAGAGTTTAACAACTTGGTCCATTGTTCATCTAGGTAGATCAAGGAATTATTCTCTTGTGAGGGAACATGAGGATCCATTGGTATAAGTCAGCTTGATAGAATCCTCCTCATATGAGATGTCACTCAAAGTTATGCATTTGTTGAGCTTCATCTTGATCTCCTTAAACTCATCTAAGGAGAGATGTTTTAAAGGATGAGAAGATAGTCTGGATGGTTGTTGAGTAGGTGGAGGTGTTTGGTTTATGGGTAGTGTTTTTGGTTCAAGGGTAATAAGTTGAGGTAGTTGTGGTGATGAGGTAGGTATGGTGGTTGGTGTAGGTTCAGGGGTGTATGGTTTGGAAATGGGCTTAGTTTTGATAGGGAAAGGAAATGGGAAAGGTTCAAGTTGAGGTTAGGGCTAAGTTTGGGTTGTAGGTTGGGGTTGAGGTGTTGGTTTAAAGAGCATCCCCTATCCCCTTCTGTACATCTTTTTCCTTTTCCCCAAGCGAAGGTCAGCCTTGATGTCACTAACATGTCACTGGAGAGTCTTTTCAGACATGGGTCCCACCTGCCTACCAAAGAAGCCATGAGCCCGAAGATAATCCTTCATCCAGGCCTTCTCACCTATCTTCTTGGCAGCATTGAGCCTAACTTCTTCTTCCTTTTTCTTTTTCTCCCTCATCTTCTCTTTTGCAACTTTCTTCCTCTCTTTCTTTGGTTGATCCAGCTCTTTGTTGAAGAGCCACAGGATCGTGTCATTATCTTATGGAGATAGTTCTTGAAGAGAGAAACCCCTGGAGGTTAGGAAATATATCCTTTCCCTCTAGAGCTGCAAATCAGCTTCCCTATTCTTCCTTTCTTTTTCCTCCTCTAAGGCAACCTTGCTACTTCCTCCCTTCATTCAATCTACAACATGGTTGCCTTTTCTAGCTATACTAACTCCTTTAGTGGTAGTAGGAGTATATCTTCACTGATAGCTCCAAGCTTGATGAGTCTGTTAATGATCTCCACCCTTTTCTTGTTGTTGACTGCCTCCTGGTTGGCCGCAACTGCTTTGGAACTAGCAGCTAACAACTTCCTAGTTGGAAGTCTACCTTTTTTTGAGTTTCTCAATCCTCTCCTCCTCCTGAAGCTCTTCCGCAGTCATCTTCTTCTGGCCTTTATCATCTTTGGAAGTGCTAGAATTTGGTGGTTCTTGGAAGGAGGGTTCAGGTTGAGACGTGATGGATGGAGATAGTGAAGTTGTCTGAGCTAGGGCTTGGTTGAGAAAGTCCACACTATTCACCTCAGATGCCAACTCTAGAATTACATCTGTAATTGATTAGATCCTCGGACAAGGAGAACAGACTTTCCGCAACTTCCATCTGAGCTTCAGAAGATTTAACTTGCTCTTCCAAGGCTTTGACTTCAGCTTTGGAAGTTTGATGGAATGCACTATCTGTCCTAACTATTTCAGTTGCTGGGTCATCAGTCCTCATTTCCCCTTCAAAATGAATCTCAGGTTCCATTTGGACCTTAGGTTGACCAACTTCTTCCATAGTGGTAGAAGGTGCACTTAACCTCTGAAGCTCTTCAGCTCCAAAGTATATCATTGCTACATCAGGGCTAGGTTGATCTAAAGAAGATCTCAATAGGAACTTGGAGAAGATCCTATTGAGATCTCTGATCATCCTTGGGTCCATTTGCAGGACAATTTAGGGAGGCTCAGGAAAGACAGTTGCAGTAGGAGCCGAATATCTAGCAGATTGGGAAGTTAAAGCTCGGCTCTGTGGTTCCTCTGTTGTTTGTCTCTGAACACTCTCCCCCATTTTGGTAACATCATCTGAGAGCTAGATGAGCTAAGCAAAGAGGTCAATGAGACCTGAGTTGGTACATGCCTAACATATCTCTCAATCTATTTCTCAGCTAGTTGAGTCTTAAGATTTTCAATCTCAAGTTGCTGAGTGGCAGACCTATCCTTTAAAGTCTTAACCTTTGATTCAAGATTTGAGACTTTAGAAAGTAGATCATGAATGATGAGTTACATACTTCCATCATCTTCTTTTGAAGAATCACAAGGAGATGAGGTAACATACCTTGTATGTTCACCCTCACCACCAGATGTGGTTTCTTGGCACCCTGGTTTCCCTTGCCTAAGGATGTCTTTTTTGGAGTCATCAAAAGGCACGATTGTCATAGATTTAGTCTTAGAGATGGTACCACTGGCCTGAGGATCCAATGAGTTTTCTTCAGTCATGGTAGATGAATCTACATGAGTCCCCTCAACATCCATGGGACTCACATCAGTTGGTTTTAACTGATGTGGGCTAGAGATAAGAGGTCCCTCTAGGCTCTGTTGATTTGTTTGAGGGTGTTGTAGATCAACTTCATTGCCAGGAAGTGACATAATCTCCACATCAATTCTGAATAAAAGGTCAGTAAAGGATAGGGAAGTGAAACCTAGTGACCCGGGACTTTGGTCGATGTCTAATGGTATTGAGCCTTTGGTAGGGTTGTCCCTTTTGGTTTCTTAGAAGAGTGTTGGGACTCTTCCTAAGGGCTAGCAGCCTGGGTTTGGGGCTCAGGGAATTGAGACTGAGGAGACTCAAATCCCATATTAAGGTCAAATGAGAAGGATGGGGAGACCTCTAACTAAGTGGGAGCCCATGGTTCCACTCTAGTATTTTTGGTTTGCATAAGAGGGGATTGCTCAATCAGAGTAGACTAGTCAAGGGTTCATTTACGTCTCTGATATGTGTGTTTGATGGGATGAGTAGGAAGATTTGGCAAAACAAGGGTAGTTGCTAGTGTGGGTTCATCACTTGTGGGGTGAACAGGGATGTCACCACGAGCCATTGGTTCAATCATACCTGGAAGAAGGTCAGTGTGTCTTCCAGTGTAGTTGGTGGACATTCTCTTTAAGATCTTGAAGATGGTTGGCCTCATTTGAGGGACATGTAGAGTAGCTGCATAGACAAGTTTACTCTGGTCCAGCTCACAGTTGATTATATGCTGAAGAAACCTAGGATACATAAAGAATGTGTCATTTTGGAGGTTTCCTAGAAGGTTAGTCAGCACAAACCTTGAGTAGTTGAAGCGGAGGCTCTTCACCAATCCATGAACTAGGCAGCCCTGTTCATACGGGATTTGATCCCATCCCCCAGATTTGTTTGACAAACAATGAAGAACAACATGAAGTATGAACTTCTAGTTATAAAAAAATTTGAAATTATAGACTATAGACCTATTCACATCTCCACCATATCCCATTTGAAGATAGGTGTCATCAAGATCTGATTTGGGGAACTTAGTAGGAGCACCTTCATCATGGAGCTCCAGATGCTCCCGGATGACCTGTTCAGTAATGACCAACTCCTAGCGAGAAATGCTCGTCCGAATAACCCTAACTCCATTTAGGAGTACTATCTGACCGTTACCCTAGAAATCTTCCATGTGGTTCAAGTAAACAGTAGGGTTCATAGTCAGAGCAATGAAGTAGGTAGATTGAGTAAGGAAGGAGATGATGTCTGAGAAGTCAACATCCTTAGTAGAGTCGAGGAATGCGACTTGGATGTGTTGAGGGTTGAGTATCATTGTAAGAAAGGAAATGATGAAACAAGTTTGAGCAAGGTGAATTTGGAGTGAAGGAGGCTTTGGACATTAGATTTGGTAAAAAGATTAAAGTGAAGAATCAGGATAATTTAAATGGGTGGAATAACGGTTTTTGGGGTTGTGGATAAGGTGAAAAGATGGTTTAGGGTAAGATGTGACAGTGGCGGTAAGGTTAAAAACCATTTAAAAAATGCTAACATCATTAATAGAATCTTTACTTTTTACTAGTGTGGAGCCCAAAGATTTCCGTTACAAAGCAAAGTCTTCTTCCGAAGGTAAAAGTATTTCTGAAGTATTTTCTCTTCCGAATCCAAAACTTACTTCCAAAGGTAAATAAATTTACTTCTGAGATTAAGAAGGTCTTTCCAATGGAGAGCTTTGTATGCTTCGGAAGTAAATCTGATACTCAATCAATCGCTTCTTCTGAGACTAAAAACTCTTCCGAAAAGAAATTTTCCTTTGGAGAAATTTAGCTTCGGAAGATATGAAATAAATATTCCGAAGGTTAATTTCTCTTCAGAAAAACCAATATTTAGAAATTTAACCTATTTTACAAGGCTTAGATTGTTTTGACACAAGACATTACACATTTCTAAAAGGTTTTTCAAGTGAGATAGACTAATCAATGTTTATCATCCCAATAGCTTTAATAAGATATTTAAATCTTTGTTCATCAAAAGCCTTAGTGAATAAATCAACATATTGTTCATTTGAGTCGACTTTGATTAGTTTGATCAGATTTTTCTCATGAATATCTATAATGAAATGGTACCTGATATCAATGTGCTTTGTTTTGGAGTGCTTCACGGGATTTTCAGTGATGGAGATAGCACTGTTGTTGTCAATGTGGATAGGAGTTCTCATGAAGTTCAATCCATAGTCTAGCATCTAGTTTTGAATCCACAACAGCTGAGCACAACAACTTGCAACAACAATGTATTCAGCTTCAGCAGTAGATGTAGAGACACATTGTTTCTTGCATTGCCATGAGATGATCCTTCCACCAAAAACATGACATCCTCCTGATATGGATTTCTTGTTAATGTTACAGCCACCATAGTCACTGTCTAAGTAGCCATAGAGATTGAAGCTTTGGTGCTCCTTTGAGGTATCTAAGAATTCTCTTGGCAGCAACTAGATGAGACACCTTTGGAGCAGCCTGATATCTTGCATAGATGCATGTAGCACACATGATATTAGATCTACTTGCTGTGAGATACATCAGAGAACCGATGATTGCCTTTTACTGATGTTGATCAGTATCCTCCCTCTCAGAGTTAGGATAAAGGTCATGGTTTTTGGGTATGGGTGTCTTGGCTGGCTTACAATTCTTCATATCAAAACTCTCTAATATATTAGAGACATACTTAGATTGATTGATAAAGAACCCTTCCTTCATCTGTTTCACCTGAATTCCAAGGAAAAAATTCCATTTTTCCCATGGCACTCATCTCAAACTTCTTCTTGATAATGCTCTCAAAGTCTTTACACATTTGGTCATTTAAAGAACCAAATATGATATCATCAACATAGACCTGAACAAGCAATATGTATTTTCTATATTTCTTAATAAAAAGAGTCCTATTAATGGTTCCTCTAGTGTAACCATTCTTCAGGAGAAACTAAGACAAAGTCTCATACCACAACCTAGGTGCCTAGTGCAGCCCATAAAGAGCTTTATCCAGTTTGCACACATAGTTGGGGTGCTATGGGTCTTCAAATCCTAGAGGTTGGCACACATGGACCTCCCTATCTATATTTCCATATAGAAAGGCACACTTGACATCAAGTTGATAGATGATAAAGTTTTTGGATGCAACATAAGCAAGGAAGATTCTAACTGCCTCAAGTCTTGCAACATGTGCAAAGACATCAGTATAATCAATTCCTTCCTCTTGGGTGTATCCTTGAACAACCAGTCTAGCTCTCTTGTTCCTGAAAACCCATTTGGTGCCTATAGGTACTTGACCAGATGGTAGCAGGCAAAGCTTCCAAACCTTTTGTCTCTTGAATTGAAGCTATTCCTCTTGCAATGACTCAACCAAGCTACTATCCTTTAAGGCTTCTTCTACTTTCATGGGTTCTATCTGAGACAAGAAGCATGAGTACAAGTAGATATTCCCATGATGAGTTTGTCCCCTTTTTCTCACGCCTTCGGAGACTTCTCCTATGATATTTTTAGCTTGATGAGTATTGTGAATCCTTAATCTAGGAATCACTTCCAATTGCCAAGATAAATCCAAGTTGGACATATTTTGCTCAAGAACATCAGGAACAGAACACTTGGTCCAACCGTTGTTTCAATGTCATTCAATAAGGATTGATTGAATGAAAGAGAAACATCATCATCAATGATTGGCTGAGAAGCAGCATTAACAGTTGTCTGTTCCTTCAGAATATTGCTTCTATCAATCGGGTGTTGTTCAATGTCACTAGAAGGAACACTGGTTGAAGCTTCATTATCTCTTGAATGAGACATGCTACTTAATCTTAAGATAGTTAGAGCTACATCTTTAGTCACTCTTAGAGAATTTGAACAGGGTTTGGGCAACTCAAACAGTTGATCATGATCATTTTGAGGACCGGCTCTAACTAATACATTCTCACAAGATGAATTAGAATAGTTAAGAAACAATTCTAAGTCAAAAATGTAATCAGGACCATTCCCCCTAACATAAGGACCATTCCCCCTAACATAAGGACCATTCCCCCTAACATAAGGAGTGTTCTCATTGACAACAATGTTGGATGATTCCTAAAATTGTTGATTTTTGATGTTGTAAACTCTATAAGCTATAGATTTGGAGGAATGTCCAACAAGGATAGCATCATCCGACTTCTCGACAAATTTTGCCAAGTTGTGGTTTGTGTTAAGTATGGTAAACCTGCTGCCAAAGGACCTTAGAAAGCTAATGAACGGTGGCCTCTTGTTCCATAGCTCATAAGGGGTTTTTCTGTGTGGCTTAACTACAAGAACTCTGTTCTACACATATCATGCAGTGCTAACTACCTCTACCCAGAAAGTAAGAGGCAGCTTTGAATCAGCTAACGTAGTTCCAGCAGCCTCAATAAGTGTCATGTTTCTCCTCTCAGCCTCAATAAGTGTCATGTTCCTCCTCTCAGCAACACCATTTTATTGAGGAGTTCTAGGAGTATTATATTGTCTGGCAATCCCTTTTGAGTTACAGAATGAGTCAAGAATTTGATTCTTATACTCAGTCCCTTGATCACTTCTAATTATTTTTACCTTGTGATCAAATTGATTTTCTATTTTAATAATAAAAGATTTTAACATTTAAGCAGTTTCATCCTTAGTTCTTAAAAAGAATACCCATGTAAATCTTGTAAAATCATTAACTATCAAGGCAATATGATTTCCTTCCAATGCTCATTATACTTGTTGGACCAAAGAGATCCATGTGCAATAAGTGTAATGGGGTGGTGATGGAGTTAACAACTTTGGATTTATGAGATGCCCTGTGTTGCTTTCCTTTCAGACAAGCACCATAGTTATATTTGCAGAAAAATTCCTTTTTAGGCAAACCATGTACCAAATTATTTTTAACCAATTTATTCATGGTTTTAAAATTGACATGACACATTCGTTTATGTCATAGTGTTGACTCATTACTATCAGCTTTGGAAAGAAAGCATGATACTTCTCCCAATAGGGAAGCATAGGTCATATCCAGCTTGTACATATCCCATTTCCTAGAAAATCTAAGAAGCACCAATTCCAGAGGAATGGTTATCCCAGGTTTGAGGATATTGCACTCATGTTTTGGGAAAAGCATTTGGTGCTTTTGATCACAAAATTGAGAAACACTCAAAAGATTGTGTTCAAGCAGTTTGACAAAGTGTACTTTGTCAACCTTTAACTTGTCGTTGATTACACTCCCTCTGCCAAAAATGTATCCTCCAGCTCACCTCCAAACTTAATAGGACCTCCATCAAAATGTTGAAATTGTTGAAGGAAAGATATGTTCCCAGTCATGTGCCTGGAGCATCCACTATCTATAATCCACACATTATTGTTCTTGTTATATGGATGTTCCTGCACATAAGGTGAAAAAAAGTTAGTTTTTATTAGAAACCCAAGCCTTATTGGTCTTGGGCTCTTCCAATAAGGATTTTATTGAACCAAAATTTATGCATGGGGGTTCAATAAGTGCAAGACCGTTAGAAGGGGTGATACACTCTGTAGGTACATGTGTCCCTAGTTTCTGAACTTAAAGTAATATGCCTTTAATGTCTTACGTGTTTGTAATAGTTGGATACTTAATGAAATGTACATGTTTGGTTGTGTTTATCATGTTTAATATTTCATTAATGAGTTGTGTAACGCATATTGACTTGATTATATAGGTTTGTGGTTGATTGAACTAATATAAATAATGTAATGACAATTAATACAGTCAAACTTAATAATATGAAGTTATCATGCGAATGGCCCATGCTAATGGACCATACGCATGAACAACTTCATGCGAACGACTCAGTCACACGACTGAACCAGGAGGCTAGATCAGTCGTATGATTGTTACATAAGATTGGCTCAGTCGCATGAAAGAACATTCAGTCATGCGAATGAATCAACCGCATGACTTAATCGCACGACTGAACCATGCTAATGGTTAAGTCGCCCGAATGAGCAACCCTAACCTATAAATACCACCTAATTCATGGAAAAATAGAAGCATTGAACACATTTCGACTCCAGACGTACCCTAGCCGTCCAGAGACCTCTAAGATCATACTCCAAGTTCATATATCACAATAGATCGATTCCTAATCGATTCTTAACGTTAGATTCAATACATAATGTTTCTACGTGCGTTCTCACTGATTGGATCGCCAATCAAATAAGATTCTGCACTATTTGATTCGGTTTACACGTTAATCAGTTAGTACATCGTCCAGTACACGATCCTAACACACTCTTACAACACAACAACACCAGTGAGGAGAGTTGTTTAAAACACTTATCAGATCAAATAGGGAACTGGTTTAACTATTATGACAGATGCTAAGAATACAAATAAAAGAGAGACAAAACAAGATAACAATACAAGTATTTGGTTTTCAAGATTGCAGTATATTGCTTCTCAAGTTCTATTACAAAGTGTTACAAAGCACAAAAGAAATTCACATGAAGGGCTGAACTCATTTGATTGCTAGAGTTACCAGATGAGTTTTGTATGTTCATCTCCATCTGGTAGCCACTGAGAATACCATACAACTCAGTAAGAGTAAGAATCTTAAGGTTCTTAGTCCTTTTGATAATAACATAGTAGTGTGTCCATTGTCTAGGAATAGAAGACATAAACTTCCTTACAATGTCCCGTTCTCAACATACCTGAAGTATTGTTGAGTCATGGTCTCACCTACTTTAAAGGTGAAGTTTTCAAACTGCTGCTTGAGGAGATCCTTCTTGTTCTCCTTGGCTTTAGTTGAGCCCTCATAAAGTAGAAATCTCAGACTCAAGACCTCAATGTACAGTATTCCAAAAGCATGGACCTTTTCACCAACTTGTGAAAGTTGGTGAGTCAAATAGAGTTGCAGCGGAAAGGTGGTCCTGCTTTATGGAAAAGTACATCAGATAATAACATGTACATAAAAGTCTTTGGAAGAAATCTGTCTTCAAAAATTAGCTTTGGAAGACTTTGTCTTTGAAGCTTCGAAAGAATTCATATTTGGCTTCGGAAGATATTGGTCTTGGCTTTGGAAGATTTTACACTTAGAGTATTTCTAATGTGTGGAGTAAAACTTCTGAAGCATTTCTACTTCACTACTTTAGTGCATGCATGCAGAAGAGACTTTGGATGCTTTGAATGTTTTTACTGCATCAGACTTGTTGAAATCCTTACAAACTCACCCTAGGCTGATGCTACTAAAACATTTAAAGATCTTCATCAATTGACATTCCTCATCATGATAATAACCAGGCCTTTCTTCATTAGTTGGTCAGGATCACTCAGACTTTCATAGTATCTTCTCATTTTAAAGAGATCATGCAGTGGTAGGTTGAATAAGTCTTGCCATGTGTAGACATTCACACAACCTTGATCTCTAATCACATGCCATCTTTCTAGATTAGTTGTGAAGGTCCAGGATAAGATGGGCCTCTCAGAAGCAAGAGGAGTCACCTGGATTGGAGTTGTTTGGGCAGCCTCTTCATGCACTCCCTCATGTTGATCTGACTCATCATGAGGTAGAAGGTGGATTGTTTAGACTTCTTCTTCTTCTTTGACTTCAGTCTAGAAGACATCCTATTCTTCTTCTTTGATGTCTTTAATTTAGAAGACTGGTCTACAGCACCTTGTTGATCAGTCTTGTCTTGCTCAGTTGGGTGTTCCGCTGTAACACCCAGATATTATTTTTTTTTGAAGTCGATGAAAGAAGAAAAAGAAATAAAGTTCAAAGTCAGGGGACCAAACTTGCCAAAACGTGAGAAAATTCAAAAAAGAAGGAGCATAAGAGGGGAGGGCAGCCCACACCCTCCCCACATCTCCAAAATTTCAGCAAAGAAAGAAAGAAGAGAGAAAAAGGGAGAAAAGTTGGTTCGAGTTGATTCAAGAGAGAAAAAGTGTCGTGTAGTGGGTCTAATCAAAGCTCTTCTCGTTATGGTCGTTTGTGTGAGTTCTAGGACCCATCTTTTACATGTTTTGAATGGTTTTAGGGGCTGGAACACATCTAAAAATCGGGTTTTTGAAGTGTGTATTTGACCCGTTTGTGTATGTGTGTATGTGTATGATTCATTTGGGTATTGCTTTTGAGCTTATGTGTGCTTGAATGGTGTTATGGTATGCATTCTTAAGGTTTAGGATGGTTGATTTGGGCTTAGAATGGGTTTGGATGAGCTTGGAGGTTGAAAATGGCAGATTGGGTTCGGGATGAACTGCATTCTGCATCAGCTAGGGCTAGGCGACCGAATGAAGGCCATACGACCAAATGAGGTGTGATTGAGGCTCATTCGCACGATTGAGAGTTCATTCGTACGATTGGGGGCCAGTCGCATGGGAAGTCATGCGATTGAGGGTCCAGTCGCATAAGTGCTCATCCGCATTAGCTTCATCCGCATGAGGTCCATTTGTATTAGCTCCATTCGCATAAGGACTCATCCGCATTGAGTCCATCCGCATGAGGTCATTCACAGGGGTGTTCATCCGTATTGGTCCATTCGCATGATGTTCAGTCGCATGGAGGCCATGCGACTGAAGGGTGTCCATACGCCCGAATAGGACTGTTGTACCCGAGGAAAAGCGTAGTTTCATTTACTAACTTTCAGGGAAAAGTGTAGTTGTAAGTTTTGACGTAGAGGTTCCCGTAAGTTCATGTAAGGTGACTGTTGAGACCTTAGAGGTGATGTTGGGCATGATGATGATGTTGCATGTTTATGCATGATGTATGTTATGTATGTATGATGTTGCCCTGTATGATGATGCTATCGGTATGTTGATATTCCTTATTATGATGTATGTTTATCTTTCCCATGGCTTTACGTGTTATGTTAATGAATGAAATGAAAGTATTAAGTAACGTAAAATGGAAGATAATGAAAAGTGGAACATGATGAATGAATGCATACATTAATGAACAAATGAATGTAAGAAAGGCTTGCAAGAAAATGTATGGAGGTGCACACCCAATGAAGGTGTTAGCTTAACGGTGTGTGGGTTAGCTACCCCGAAGGATGCACACTGGGGTCCAATCTTTGTGATTGACCATATGTATGGGATCCTTGCCGCTTGCCCTAGGTGCTGGAGTCAGCTTCATGCACAATGTTCGAGGTCTATGAAAACCTCAGGCCCAGTTACCCGCTTCGTGCACAATGTTCGGGGTATAGCATATGGCATTGGTCCAAAATGAAAGAGAAAAGATAAATGATGAATGTACTTGCCCTAGGTACTGGAGCCAGCTCTGTGCCCAATGTTCGAGGTCTATGAAAGACCTCAGGCTTAGTTTCCCGCTTCGTGCATAATGTTCGGGGTAATGTACATGTCATCGAAAGTAATGAACGTACGAATGAAAGGATGAAGGAATGAATGAATGAATGATGAAGATAATAATATTATCTATGTGTACGTATGATGTATGTTCACATGAAAGTAAAGAACGGTTTTAACAAAAGAAAAGTATGTTTTATTTTAAAACTAGAACTCACTCAGCAACGCTGACTTTTATGTGTTTCTAGTTGGCAGGTAACGGTTACTGAGGATGGCACGAGGCGGCTACCAGCTCTTTTGGATGTCTTCCATATTTATAATGCTTTTGTCATGTAATGCAACTTGGGTTTTGTAATCGGATTATGATGTATTATTTTGGAAAAGCTTTTATATTGAAATGAGATGTCTATTTCAAACGTTCCGCTGTGATGTTTTTATGATGTATAAATGTAATTATATGTTTTATGTGTAATGATCGACCAGCTGTAAGCGTCCCGGGAACGGGGCCTTACAAGTTGGTATCAGAGCCAAAGTTTAAGTGAATTGGGTAAATTTTCAAAATAAACCTTAACTTAAACTGAGAATGGGATGGAGGGGGAAGGGATGCCAATCTGAGTAGTTGTGTGCCATCAGGTATTTCTTTAATGTTAACCGGTATTATCTGTGCATGGTATGTGATTATGTGTTTGTAGATTTAAAAACTGATGTAGTCAGGACAGGTAATGCTTGGAGTATGAAGAATAAAGTAAGTGGCTAATCACAACTGGCCACTATAATTAAGGACTTACTATACTTGACATAAACTGAGCTGTTTCCTTGAATGACCGTGTTGGTGTTTGAATCTTTCAGTGTACGTGTGAATGGCCGGTGGTAGATCTTTGAAAGCCTCTCATGGTGAGGTGGTGGTGGATGTGGTGCTGGACCATAGGTCATAAGAGGAAGACCCAGAGTCGAAAAGGTGATTCACGAAGAACCTGAGACCCCTCATCCGGAGGGTGGTGATAAGAGTGCAAAATTGAGGGCCTCAGTGAAAGAGCGGTGGTTGAAGAGGTGCATTAGGTCATGCAGACAATCTTACCGTCTGTAGTGACCGAAGTTATCAAGGCTGTATGGGAAGGGGAAAGGAAAGAGAGGAATAGGTCCTTGGGAGGACGGGAGCAACCGAAGCCTGAAACGGTTCTCTTGGATGATGAAGAAGAGGAGGAGGAAGAAGAGCCCGTGCAGGAGGTGACACGTGGTTGTAATTATGGGGCATTTCAACGATGCAAGCCCCCTACTTTTGACGGTAACGGCAACGCTGCTGCGGCTCACCGATGGGTGAGAGAAATGTAGGCTATTTTAAATATCAGCGAGTACAGGGAGGACCAGAAAGTGAAGTTTGTCGCCCATTCTTTTGTGGACTCGGCTCTGTGCTGGTGGGACAATATAGTGCAAGTCGAGGGTAGTCGAGCAATCAGGAGGATGAGATGGTCTGAATTAAAGAAGTTGGTGATTGATGAGTTCTATCCTCATAGAGAAATGGATAAGGTTGAGAGAGAATTCCTGCAGTTGGAAGCGGGAACGATGACAAATCAGCAGTACACTACGAAGTTCAACGAGATGGCATGTCTGGTGCCGGATCAGGTGACGCCTCTGTCGCGGAAGATCAAGAGGTACATTCAGGGCTTGCCGGCGGATATCCGTAGGCACATGATCACCGCTCGACCGAGCACGTTTAGGTCGGCGGTGGATTTAGCAGGGAGATTGTATGATGAGAGGGTTGTAGTGGTGGTGGTTGAAGGTAGCAAGAAGGGTGGTGGTGATTGGAACTGGAATGGTAAGAGGTTTGGTTGGGTGATGCCTTGACGGGCAACAAGAAGGCACGGGTGGATGATCGTCGTGTAGTCACACCGGGTATGGGATCGAAAAAGTGTGGCAAATGTGGAAAGGAGCACATTGGCGAGTGTAGATGGGGGTTAAACGTCTGTTTCAAGTGCGGGAAACCGGGTAATATGGCCAGGGATTGTAGGGTTGTGAGGTGTTTTAACTGTGGGGAAAGTGGCCATATGAGTAAAGACTGCAAGAAGCCGAGGGCTGAGGGTTCCGGGGTGAAAAAGACGGGGAGTGAAGGACCAAGGGCGAGCGCCAGGGCATTCACTATGACACAGGAGGAAGCTAGGATGGACCCTGATGTTGTGTCCGGTACGTTTCTAGTGAACCAAACCTTAGCTTCTGTGTTATTTGATTTTGGTGCCAGTAAAAGTTTTATCTCTGCTGCTTTTTGTGCTAAGCTGCCTCTTAGTAGTAGATGCGTTGATGCGCCCTTTGATGTAGAAACTGCCATAGGTAAGTCTACCAGGATTTCTGAAATGATAGAGAACTATGATGTGGAACTAGAAGGTCATAAGTTTCCTGTTAGACCGTTCGTGATGACCTTGGGTGGTTTTGATTTGGTTCTTGGGATGGATTGTTAGCGGACTTCAAGGCGAACATTGTGTGTCGCAAGAAGATGATTTGTTTGACAGCGCCTGACGAGAATTCGGTGACGATTTATGGGGATCGGGTCACGACGATCTCGAAAGTGATCTTAATGGCGGTGGCGGGAAAGTGTATGAGGCGTGGATGTAGCGCTTACTTGGCTTATGTAAAGGATGTGGATACGCCGACACCACAACTATCTGATGTACCGGTTCTGCATGACTTTCCAGACGTGTTTCAAGAAGATTAATCACGAGTGTCACCTGACCGAGAGATCGAGTTTCAGATTGATCTGATACGGGGTGCCCAACCTGTTGCCAAGGCACCGTATCGGTTGGCTCCGACGGAGATGAAAGATTTGATGGAGCAGTTGCAAGAGCTGCTTGATAAGGGTTCATTAGACCGAGTATCTCTCCTTAGGGTGCTCTGGTCCTGTTTGTCAAGAAGAAAGACGGTAGTATGAGGATGTGCATTGACTACCGTGAGCTGAATAAGTTGACGGTGAAGAACCGATACCCCTTACTGAGAATAGATGATTTGTTCGATCAGCTCCAAGGTTCTAGTTGGTTCTCAAGAATAGATCTTCGATCGGGCTACCATCAGCTGAAGGTGAAAGATCGGTATGTTCCTAAAATAGCTTTTCGCACGCGCTATGGTCACTACGAGTTCCTGGTCATGTCTTTTGGTTTGACCAACGCGTCAGCTGCTTTTATGGATCTGATGAATCGAGTGTGTCAGCCAATGTTGGATAAATAAGTAATTGTGTTTATTGATAATATCCTGATTTATTTGAAGAGCGAGATTGAGCATGCCGGCCACATCCGAGAGGTTTTGGAGACGTTGAGAAAGGAGAAGATGTACGCCAAGTTCTCCAAGTGTGCATTTTGGTTGCGTGAAGTCCAGTTCTTGGGTCATGTGGTGAATCCTGATGGGATCATGGTGGACCAGGCAAAAGTGGATGCAGTGATGCAATGGAAGTCTCCAAAGATGCCATCCGAGATTCGTAGTTTCTTGGGTTTGGCGGGCTACAACATGAGATTTATCCTAGACTTCTCTAAGATCGCTTCTCTACTGACTAAGTTGACCCAGAAGGATGTGAAGTTTGCATGGGGTCAAGCTCAAGAGAAGGCGTTCGAAGAACTGAAGGCGAGATTGACTCAAGCTCATGTTCTGTCATTACCCGATGGAAGTGAAGATCTGGTGGTTTATTCTGATGCTTCCTACTCGGGGTTGGGGTGTGTGTTAATGCAGAGAGGGAAGGTTATAGCCTATGCATCCCGACAGTTGAAGGTTCATGAGGTCAATTATCCTACTCATGACCTGGAGCTAGCAGTCGTGGTCTT